>PITA01002221.1:0-168079 GCA_004023965.1 Spilogale gracilis
AGAATTAAATATTCCTTTAATAAAAACTCAAATAAAAGGCAAATGAAAATTTGTCTTAAAATGTTTGTAGAATAAATGGCAAAAATAGCTAGTCTTTTTTTTTTTTTTAAGATTTTATTTATTTATTTGACAGAGAGAAACACAGTGAGAGAGGGAACACAAGCAGGGGGAGTGAGAGAGGGAGAAGCAGGCTTCCCGCGGAGCGGAGAGCCTGATGTGAGGCTCGATCCCGGGTCTCCAGGATCATGACCTGAGCCGAAGGCAGTCACCTAACCAACTGAGCCACCCAGGTGCCTCATAAAATATCTAGTATTTTAATAAAAAGTTTTCTTCACAATAAGTAAGAACAAAAAACATAACTAACATCCCAATAAAAAAAGAACCAAGGATGTGAACATGAATAGTTAATAATAGAAGGAAGGCAAATATAAACCAGCCATATGAGAAATATTTATCCTTATAAATAATGAAAACATAAAATGAAAGGAAAATTTTATGACATGAGATTGGTGTTACTTATAAATGATAATACCTAGGGCTGTGTTGATTTTGATCATCTAATTAAAATCATCACAAAGATGATCTTGAGGGGCACCTGGGTGGCTCAGTTGGTTAAGCATCTGCCTATGGTTCAGGTCATGATCTCAGGGTCCTGGGATACAGCCCTGCATGAGCTCCCTTCTCAGTGGGGAGCCTACTTCTCCTTCTCCCTCTGCCCCTCCCCACACTTATGCTCACGCTCTCTCTGCCTGAAATAAATAAATGAATAAATAAATAAATAAAAATCTTTAGAAGTATAAATAAATAATCATAAAGCATACTTTATCAACATTTAAAAAAATCTTGGAACACTGAAAAAATTAAAAAATAATAAATAAAATTAAAAAAAAAAACAAAAAAACCTTAGACATTAACCTAAAGGAAAAAATTAAGACTATGTACATATATTTATCTGCAATATTCTTTGGTTTATAACAATAATAACAATAATATCCTATAATACCTAGAAATAGAAAATTGGTAAAATAAATAGCAATATATCAATATGCTATCAACACAATAATTTTCATGAATGTATTTCAAAGCACAAGAAAGCCTTTGCAATAAAATGTCAAGTATAGTCCCCTCCCTCAATGAATAGGAATAACCCGTTTCTCCAATAGGATATTGAAGAAATCAGAGTGTGACTTCAGAGGTTAGGTAATAAAAGACATTTTCTTTCATCCATCCTTGCTCTCTTTGCATCATTTACTGAGAACATTAAATCAATCCAGTGGAAAGATGAAGCCTCCTGCCAATGGCCCACATCAACTTGCCCTCCAAGCAAATGAGCCATTTTGGAATCTTATCTTCCAGCCATGTCAGGTGTCCATAGGTCCAATTGACATCTTGACTACAACTTCATGTGAGACCTCAAGCCAGAATCTCTGATTCTGGCCACTAATGTATTTCTGACTCATAGAACCTGTGCAAGATAATTTATACTTACTGTTTTAAGATGCTAAATTTTGAGGTTGTTACATGGCAATAGATAGCTAATTCACTACCTAATAGCTAACTGAACAAGTATGAATTTTAGGACGTTTTCCTGGCCCACCAAGATAGAGGAGGAGTATTTGCAGGAGATTTTGACACTGCTCATGGTTGGATATGACCTTGAAAACAAAAACCAGACTTGTTATGAAGCAAACACTGGATGGGATGGTGAGGCAGAAACTGGGACCTGAAGGACACTGTCGGGCCATGGATCAGTCAACACTCAATATGGAATTTCCAGATTTGTGAAACAATAAACACTTTTACTATTATTAAGCCAATCTGAGTTGTGCTTTTCATTTCTTTGCAGCAAAAGTTTACTGGTACAAAATACAACAATGTTCCTGTGATAGATGCCTTTCTCCAGCCTTAGTTCAGTTACATTTTCTGCTCTTCTGCATCTATCCTTGTTGAATATCCGAGAGCCTCTTAGATGCACTGCTTTCTTTTACATCTCCATAATTTTAGAGATGATTTGCACTCTCCTTGGAAAGCTGTTTTTTTTTTTCCTTTTCAATCTCTTACAAATTCTTAAAATTCAACTGATATGTCATTGTCTTTGTGAATTTTCCTGGACTCTCCCAGGCCAGATTAGTTTTCTGTTCTCTCTAGCCACATAGCATTTTAATCAAATCTCTATTATAAAGTTTCTACATTATAAGTACACATTTTTCTATCTTTCTTATGGCCTTGAGAGGAAGGAAAATTTCTTATTCAATCTCCCAGCTTAGGAGTTTAGCTGAGTACTTGAGACATGGCAGGTGTTCATTAAAAGTATGTTGAGTTAATTAACTATTGATTAAAAGTGATCTACATATGTAAATGGTGCTATTATAATGTATGATAAAAAGATCAGCGCCAATTCTGAATTAGAAGAATCTTGGCCCCTGAGAAGCGACTTTTCAAAATTTAGTGTCTACAAAAACTGCTCAAAATGCTTGATAGCATACCAGTCCTAAGTTTTACTACCAAAAATTCTGACTCATTGTTTCTGGACATTAGGGTGTATGCTGATTCTCCACATTTACTAGTTCTGTAACCTTGGGAATCACACTTTGCCTCCCCGTTCTTCCATTTCTCCATCTGTAAAATGGGGATGATAATATTATTTATATTATCTGATTATATTACTTTAAATGTCAGGAAACAAATACACTAACATACTAAACAAATCAGCACAGGGCCTGAAAAGTAGAAAATACTTAATATGTTTTTCTAGTATCTGAAAACAATAATAGACGATAATATAAGTACAGAAATGCTGAAGCCAACTTCTTAGGTTTGAATCCTATCTCTGTTCTTGGCAACTGTGTATCTTAACCTCTGAATCTCTGTTTCTTTTTATGTAAAATAAAGGCAATGACAGTAATACCAACTTTACAGGATTGTTATGAAGATTAAGTGAGTTAATAAACATAAAATTCTTAAATAGTTCCAGGCATACAGTAAATACTATGCAATTTTTTTTCCTATTCTACCGGAGTCATTAAAACTTTCCTGCAGAATATGTTCCTGGCTTTGGTTCTCACTATTCTTCTTTTCTCAGCTAAGAAATATGTGCAGCCCCTTTTGAGAGAATGTCCATGTCTCATACCAGGTGCATGCTTTCTCTTCCTGAGGCCCAGCACATGGCGGCAAACAAGAGATGCTGGGCAGCATTCCAAAATGTCTCCACTGCCTCGCTTCCATAGACAGAACTGAAGATGAGGACATTAAAATAAAGTCATTGAGGGTCTCAATCCATTTCCTTACAAAAGGGCATTTGGTCAACTCCAAATTGTAGCATGCTATTATTTTGTTATTTTTATGGGAATTTTGAATTCTAATTCTAAATACATACTCAAAACCTAGAAAATAAGTAACCAAGTAGCAGAAATGTAAGAATCCAACTTTACTCCATGAAGAAATAGATTCATTCACCTGAATTTTGAGGCATATCAAGCATTTAATCAAGCATATTATCAGTATTCCTATCAAACCAATTATCATTGAAATTAAGTAAATATGCACATATAGATGAACTAAACTGCTTACTGGAAGAAAGATTTGAATAAATGAAGCCACATCTTTATAAATATTTACAAGCTTTGGCCAGTTGACATTCTTTAAGAGCTGGTGAGTTCTGATAATCACTAAATGTGTGGTGTTACCATTAGCCATGTTCTTAAGCACAAGGCCATATTGCCTCTCAAATACAAATGATATATATTCAAGGAACTGTGACAGGAAAAGAAAAAGACATAAAATACTAGCTCTTCCCTGAGTATATTACATTTATATATACATGAGCAAAAGTACCATATACATCTATATACATCAGCAATTGATGCTTTATGATCACATATTCTCAGGTGTACCTTTAGGAAAGATCATGATACATTTGTTTATGTGTTGTAGCTATACATTTCCTTCAGACACAGATTGAAACTAAAGAAAGGATAGCAGGTCAGGGTGTTCTCAGTGTCAATAGACTGGCACCTATAGAATTACCCTGTCAAAGAGATAAAGATTTAAAAATAAATAGCTCTAATTGTCCAGCTTACAACATTTTTTAAAAGATTTTATTTCTTTATTTGACAGAGAGAAACACAGCCAGAGAGGGAACACAAGTAGGGGAAGTGAGACAGGGAGAAGCAGGCTTCCGGTGGAGCAGGGAGCCCGATGTGGGGCTCGATCATGGGACTCCAGGATCACTACCTGAGATGAAGGCAGTAGCTTAACAACTGAGCCACCCAGGCGCCCCGACTTTCATCATTTCAACCCACTTCCCTTTGTTTTCTCACCCTAGACGGAAGAGCTGCTTCTTATGGTTCCCACCTTGATACTAAGTCTTCCATTTTTGCTTGTCTCTTCTTCATATGAATTTATCTGTGCTAAAATAGTCGGTGTGATTTCTGTGTATTGAGCGGATGCTAACTGGTACGTGTCAGTATCTAGTAAGTGCTACAGTTGGAATAAAAGTATCTATTAGCATTCGCTGTTACTGCACTTTCAATAGAGTACATTATAGGTTTTACTCAGCTGTGACTGGTGTGCCCTTTCTGCATAATCAACTACATTTTGTCACATAAAACATTCAACTCCAAAGCACGTTTTTAATCTGTGAAACGTCACAAAATATCTTTGAAAAGTATTTGATGCTAACATTACATTTGCTTTAAAGCATGAGTTGTTCGAATACCGTGTTCATTCAACTCTGAGGGAATAAATATCCTGCCATGTCCTTGTTCGAGAGCTCAGAGTTTGTCAATGGGACTGTTTAAGTGTGGCTGCGCTTCTGTCAATATTCGAAACTGAGACAAATAAAAACGGAATCGCATGTGTTTTTTTCTAGTTTCTGTGTGGGAACAACTATGAGGTAATGTAGAGCAACTGGAAACAAGCAGAAGAAGCATATGGAGACTTAAATAAAACTTCCAGAGCAGAAAGCAGCAGAAATAAAGGTACAAGAAGATGATGAAATTAAGAGCTATTAGCTAACGTAGCAGTTAAAAACCTCAGGGATGGTTTTATATTATAGGGCATGAATATTAGAATCATTTTAAAGCTCACTTCAACTTGTGAAAAAAATCAGTGCCATTGAGAGTGAACGGTCTTAAGAGGGAAGGCTCAGCACGAGTTTTTTCTGGTGTTTTTGTTTTTTGTTTTTTGTTTTCCTTTTCCATCAGTGACAATTTCTGGCATCTTTGTCACTTCTCAAATCTCCCTACTGAAGGTCTTTTCCCACTGACATGACCTAGTTCTCTTAGTTACAGGATAATCTACTACATGGAATTTTTCCCTTCATGGCATTTTTCTCCCTTCTAGTTAAAAATTCTACTTCATTAGTGTCGAAGGATAGCTTTTTCAAATATAACTTTGCTGGATTTCAATTCATCTTGAACTTCATTTGTACCTGCATTGTTTTATTACTACAGATGTTTGATGTTTTCTTTAAAAATCCATGAGGATTTGTCAACTCAGGAGCCAAGGGATATATTTTAGTCATCATAAAGCAAACGCTAATAGTTCCTGACAATTGAATCATACTTTATACATTTTCCCATAGAAATGTTTCATTTTATTTTCATGGCCCTGTGCGGCAGACCAGCCAGATAAATCTTAAGATTTTAGATAGTAAGGAACCATAAAGAACAGTCAGTATAAATTTTTCATAACTGGAATAGTTAAAGTATGGTTTTGGCTAAAGTAACAAGTAACAGAAGATCCAACTAAGTCAAACACAAAGGATCTCTCCTACCCCCCTCCTTTTCTGTTCCTCTCTCCATGACATAACAAGAAATATGAAAGTCATGTGGTATGAGGTTGGTTATCCAATATGCCAATGATGTTGTAAAAGAAAACAAACAAACAGGCATTCTCTGTCTTTTGTTCATTACTCTCATATGACACATCTATATTATTAGTCAGGGTTTTACAGAGAAAAAGAACAGATAGGATGTGTATATATGAAGAAAGAGATTTATTTGGTTCATATGATTATGGAAGCTGGCAAGTCTGAAATCTGCAAGGCTGATGTCCTAGTTCCAGTCCAAAGCCAAGAAGCTGCTCTGGAATCAGGAGAAGCCAATGTCCCAGATTAAAGACCGTCAGGCAAGAGTGTCCCCTCCTACTCACAGTTAGTCTTTTGTCCTCTTCAGGCTTTTAATCAATTGAAGAGGTCCACCTGCATTATGAAGGACAGTATGTTTCACTCAATCTACTAATTCAAATGTTAACTGCATCCAAAACTCTCATCTGACTCTCATAGAAACACCCCAAATAATTTTCTACCAAATATTTAGGCCTCTCATGGACCAATCAATATAACACATAAAGTTCACCATCACAACACCCATATTACAGAAATAGGGAGATAAGCTGCAGCAGGCACCAGCCATCAATTCCTCACTCATTTCGACCAAAGACCTAAATAGAAGAGTATATATCCTTTTCTCATGATCTGTCTTAACAGCAATGAATCTTTCTACATAAGGCTTCCTCAAATCTCACTGGACATAATGGTATCCTATATCCTTTATCAGTCCTATTACCACCGAGGGCTGGAATTTGTATGATAATCTTAGAGAAATCAAGCTGGAACACTTGGTTGTCTAGGCTCAAAAGAATATTGGGTCTTGCTTCTGAAGGAAATTATGAAGGAAAATGACTATTTTTGTCAGTACTAGATAACATCTAACTCATTGATGAAAACAAAACTCCCTTCATCTGAAAAGCACATTTATGTATTTATGGGCATTCTCTGAATGTAATTATTATGTGTGGTATCTTTAAATTGATAGTTTTTCAATATTCATTTTTAAGATTACAGATCTCTAGTTACTATCTCTAGTAACATTCTCTATCAATAGTTTCTCCTTTTAAATAGGCTCGACAGTCATACAAACCCTACTTCAACATTTCTAAGGACTGAGAAGTCCTTATTTTATTTTGCTAAATAATTACCAAGTAGTTCTTTTCTGTTTCCCCATCATTCAAAGCAGTGTATTAAGTGTCTACTATGTGTTCCCTATAACTTCCTACTGTTATGTTTGGACTGCCTTCTAGGGAAGCACAGGAAAATTCTAATTCTCTTTCCATATGACTGAGTCCCTTCACAAGTAAGGCAAAAGAAATCAAGTAGCTTGCTAAAGATCACAAAACTACTTATTGGCAGCACTGAAACAGCTTATCTGTCTTATGTGATATAATATTCTGCTTTTTCATGTACTTGATATATTGATTTTCCTCTAAGCCTTGAACTAGTTAGTGTCTGTTGAATTATTCTAACATTTCAAGTTTTTAAAAGAGATTAGATGATAGTAAATAAGGAACTGTAGCTAAATTATTTACTCTTGGAACCCATACTGTATGTTTGAGCAAAATACCCTTTTGGTGATGCTGAAATGCAATTCTTATTTCCCTTTCCTACTCTTTTATGTATTCTAAACTAGAATTCTGTATCCCCATCAGTTGCTTTGTCCTTGAGCTTAGATTTATCGGCTGTACCCAGGTGGAAATTGGATTGTTGGATCCTGTTCCCATGAAAGGGAAGTTAAGAATCATGAGGAGAGCTATAGTCTGGAATAAAAATCAGAGGTCACCCTTGCATCTAAAGAAACAGACTCTGGGTCTTATGAAAGAAAGTGGATGTTTCTTTGCACCTCAGCAAGAGAATATGCTATTTGTTTTAACACTTTTCCCTGTCTAAAATTATAGCTATTCATTTTAGGACACTAATGAATCATGTCAAGATTCTAATTTTATTAATTGATTGGCATAAAAATATATGTCGACTTTGATAAGTTAAGATACATTTTGAGGTTTTTAAAATATTTTTCTCTAACAACCATACAGAGAAATATGCTTTAAAAACATCACAGTACAGGAAGATGGAGCCTGGGGAAGTTTAGTCAGCATTCTAAGGGAAATGAGGACTTCTTAATTTTTAACAAATTTATTCATTCACATCACCAAGTTTCTTGGATTTAAGTGAGAAATAAGGTACAAACAACCAAACCATTCCATTTTCCCCCCACTTGTTTTGATGAATGATTCCTCATTGCTTCAGTTACCCAATTTCCAGTGGTGCAAGTTAGGCAAGCATGTGCACTACCAATGGCTATGGGATTTCCTTTATGATGATGGAAATGTACTGGAATTAATAGTAATGGTTACTTAACTTTGTGATAACCTGAAAACCACTGAGTTGTAAAATAGTAATAATCATACAACTCACAGACTGTGTCTGATCACTCCAAGGAACATCTCTTCTCTTCCCCATTCCCTGACTGCTGTTTTTTTTAATCCATGTGCTTCTCTGTGTTAGACTAAAAATTACTTATATCCAATTATGCTTTCATCTAACAAATCCTTTATCTTGCATATTTCTTATGTATACAGTTGACCCTTGAACAATGCAGGGGTTAGGGGTGCTGATGTCTCACGAAGTTGAAAATCTGCATGTAACTTTTGACTCTCTGCCAACTTAACTTTTAATAGCTGTAAATACTGTTGATCAGAAGTCTTTCCAATAATATAAACAGTTGATTAATACACATATTGTATAAGTATTATTTACATATATAATATATAAGTATTCTTATATATATTCTATATAATTTAAGTATTCTTATAATAAAATAAGCAAGAGAAAAGAAAACGCTTTTAAGAAAATAGTGAGGAAATAGATTTACAGTGCAGTATTGAAAAAAATCACATATAAGTGGGCTTGCAGCGTTCAAAGCTATGTTGTTCAAGGGCCATTTGTAGGATATCTTCTATTTTCTTGCTCAGTTTCTCTTTCTTTGAAAAACTGCCACTCTCCAAATCCATGTAGTTCTGGTGAACTATTAAATAATGCACTATTCAAACGCTAGCAGGAGGAATTAACATAGAGCCTGACCCTGGCCAGTCAGAATCTCTCTATGTAATTTGCTCTGGAAACATTTGAAAGAAGAAAGCATCTCTCTTCCTGTTTTTTAAGTCATAAAGATGATGTGAACTCAAGGCAAGTGTGACTGTGGGTAAACCCAGGCAAAGACAAATAGATCCAAGAGATACAGAGAAATAAAGATACACACTAATATATATTCCCCCCCATACACACATTTCCCTGCCTCACGCTAGCTTTACATGGGGTTTTTCTTATTCAGAAGGGAAGTCATCCACATTAGATGACTAAAACACAGTTCTTGCTTTTGAAAAAATTGAAGGACCAATAGCAGAAACAAGCCTATAAAAAGATACATGTGAACAAAGTGGGAGAAATTGTGAAAAGCATGTTTAGGTATTGGAGTGGGGCAAGGCAGGGAAGTTCGTGTGCAGCTGTCACTGAAGCAATGAAAGAATGCTTCAAACAAGATATTACCCTAAGGTTAATTACTGAAGTATCAATAGGAAGTTATCAGGAGAACTAGCTCAGAAAAATGGAAGACAATCCAAAGAAAAGAACCAGCATGAGAAAACCACTGACCATGGAACAGCATCATGCATAGAGAAAAATAGAACAAAATAAAACAGTTACAGTAGGGGCAAAGGAACCATGCTTGAGTGTGACTGGAGACCACGCTAATAGTAAGCAGAAGCCAGCTCACAAAAGTCCTTGTTTACCACCATAAGGAACATGAATTTCATCATCTATGAAAGGGAAGCTAATAAAGAGTTTTAGACACAGGAGCACATTATCCAATGTTTCATTATACTGGATGGGATGACACTTAAGGCAGAGAGAACAGTTTCCAAGCAGTTTCAATGGTACTAAAGAGATAAGATGAAGGTCACATACTAGGAATTGATGGAAGGAAGGGGAGAATGTCTGTTCTTTTCTTGCCTCAACTTTCGTCTCTGGAGGCTATTCTGTACGGCATCAGTATCCCCTGATCACCTGACCTCTTGTGACTCCATTCTACCTCATTCCTTCTTCTCTGGCCCAATCCGTGACACACCCATCCACACCCCAGCCTACAGAAAAAATCAGGTTTAGAGAGAGGAGTGGTATGTATATCAGAAGGGGTGGCAGATGATGTTCCAAGTTTTTAGTAATACTCTTTCACAAGGTCACCCTCCACCACTCTGAAATATACTTACCTCTAGGGGGAACAGAGCAATGGCTTAAATTCAGTGCCTTTCCTCTTATGGTGTCATATTATCATAAGAGCAATCACTTGCAAAGCCCTGCTCTACGACTGATTGCTTCTGAGGCAGAGGATTCTGAAGTTTTTTCAATGGCTCTTCAGAAGCAGGGTTGCTACTTCTTGGAAATACAAACCTGCAGCATCAGATACAGGATCATCCAAAGAATACTGGAAAGGAGTATGTTGCTGCTAAGACTGGACATCTGTTTTTCCACTATACACCCCAGGCAATGGTATTCAAGATTACAGCAGAAAGCATGCAATGCACACGGAGAGTGATAGAAACCAAGGTAGGAATACTAAAATGCTGAACTGTAGATGTATTAACTAGTTGAGCAAAATACCAACAAATAATAACTGAAACATCACAGAATTTCCTGGAGAAACACGGGTTCAAATATTGGTTCAGCCACCTATTGGTGATATACCTTTAAATGAATTGCCTAAGCTCTCTTGGGCCTGTTTTTTTGCAACTGTCTCCTTCATAGCTTATGATGCCTCCTTCAGAGGGCTCTTTTGAAAGATTAAGCAAAATAACATAGATGTGACTGACTGTGGAAATCAGAACATGGGTTGTGTCCAAAGTACATTAAATTTACATGGCGTTTCCATATAAATCTATAAGAAGTGCAATGGTATTTGTTTAGGAGCAGGATGGAGCTATTGTTTTTCTCCTGCCAAATGCATGTGTTCCATGACCTGGGGACACACAGAGCAGGAAGATGAGTAAAGCAGCCAAAAAAAGAAGCCAGATGATTTTTTTTTTTCAAATTTTGTCTGTACTGTTTCATCCAACATTCTCTTTTAAGTACACTGACTAAAAATATAAATTATTCTTTATTATTGTCCCTCTAAATGTGTCTCTCCTCTCTAGCATGGGAGCTCACAGTCCCCAGAGTATCTTTGACATCTTCCTATTCTATTCAACAAGATGTCAGGCTAGGAGACTTTACCACATACTGACATTATCAAAGATTCTCTTCCAAACACCAGCATAGAAGGTTTTAAGTTTTAGAGGGATATGTTTTAGCATAGAATAGGCTATTCAGAAAGTCTATAGGCATGAAATCATCAGTCATAAAGGACCTGTTCTGACTCCCTTCAAATACAAGCTTAACGGACTAGATCCTACTTTAAAGCAAGACGCCAAGTGAGAGGTAGATGGTACTTTGGCTGAAAATTTTATTGCTCTTTATATAGTAAGTACATTTGGGGAAAGTAAAGGTAAAGCAAACACTATTTGAAGAGACTAAGAAAAGCTAGCCGAGCGACCTTACATTTCTGAGACTCTAAAGGAACCCTGCCATGTTTTAGGACTACTGTCAAATGTGCTTTCTACCTCAGGGCAAGTATGATGCTTTGATTTTGGGATGCTGCCCAGGAGAACCTGTACAGGAAGACGCATCACAGGGCTCAGGGCCAGTGACCCTAGGATCTTTGAATTTCAGTGCTCCACCTATTTTGGCCTCCTCAGTGAGAAGGTTTTCCATTCTGGAGAACTGTCAGTTACATGGTTCATTTTATTATTATTTCACATCAAACATCTGTGGAAATAACCTTTCTACCGAACAATATTATGTAATGTGGTTTGATTTAATTTTACAAATGTGAAATGGTGGCATCAGGGTCATCGGCAAGTCATACAGTAGCTAATATCTCCTCGTAAGTACCAGGCTCACCAGGAATGACACAAGCCCTTTACACTTGTATGTCTTTACATTTACCCCCCATTCTGTCCTCTCCCAGAAAATATTACCTGCACGGAAAGTTAAGAATACATTAGCCTTTCCAGAATGAGGTTCCTTCTTTCTATAAACAAGATGACCTAAATCCTCAGTGGAAGCTTCCAGTGCATGGATTAGAAGGTGGCCTGGAGGCAGATGTACAATCAGAGGAAATTACCACGAGTCTCCACCTCACAGCAGCAGAAGACCAAAAACCTTTTCTTTTTTATTTATGCAATGTTTTCAGGGGATATTTATCTGTGATCATGGAAAAGACAATTTTGAAAGCATATCATCTTTCCTTCACAAGGAAGGTGTTGAGGTTTTTTTTAGGAAAAGCTCAATGCATTTACCTATTTATTGTAAACATGCCTCAAGACGGGACTATTTAGTAGAAAAGAAACTGATCTGAAGCCCCTGCCAACATAGGAAACAGGAAACTAATGTACATCCATACCCAGGATGAGAAAACAACTGTAAATGCAACATATTCTGTACCCAAAAATCAGAAAACAAGATTCCCGGTAAAAGAAAAAGAAACACATTTTATGTACAATGTGAAATATATCTGGCCATGCAATAATTTCAAAATACAGCAAATTTCTTTTCTGCATGTGTCATCTAGTGTGCTACTATCCATTTAGAAACTGCTCAATAAATATTTAATAGTTGGCTCGTCGTCATGGAATACAGTAGGGTCAAACTAATTTGGGGAAAATAAGAAACATTACTATGAAAGATATTTTAAAAGTTGGGAACAGGTTCCGATGACTTCAAGTTGAACTCTGGACTGATTTTGGAACTCACAGATAGAAAACACACAACATACAGAAAAAACAGAAGGGCAGCAAGAGTGGGATATTATGCAGTCACAAGCCATATCAGACACCAGAAAATAAATGAGTGTAGGGAAAAAAATCAGTTCCAATTGCAAAAGTGCTTTTGTGAACATAACACCAGTGTATTATGTTCTAGGGAGAAAGAAAGCAAATTCTAGTCGTTGCCTAAAGGGTCTTATAGCTGAAGGATAATCACTCCAGATTTAAGGGACATCCTAATGGATAGAAAAACCGAGATGCTGAAAGAAGCTGCTTCTTCTGAAACATTAACTAAGTAAATATGAAACTACATGGGGCACCTGGGTGGCTTAGTCATTAAGCGACTGCCTTCAGCTCAGGTCATGATCCTGGAGTCCTAGGATCGAGCCCCACATTGGGCTCCCTGCTCGGCAGGAAGCCTGCTTCTCCCTCTCTCAATCCCCCTGCTTGTGCTCCCTCTCTCGCTATGTTTCTCTCTCTAGAATAAATAAATAAATATCTTTTAAAAAAATATATGAAGCCACAGGTTTCCATTAAAACAGTGACTCTAGGGGCGTCTGGGTGGCTCAGTTGGTTAAGCGACTGCCTTCAGCTCAGGTCATGATCCTGGAGACCCGAGATCGAGTCCCACATCGGGTTCCCTGCTCAGCGGGAAGCCTGCTTCTCCCTTTCTCACTCCCCCTGCTTGTGTTCCCTCTCTGGCTGTGTTTCTCTTTGTCAAATAAATAAAAATCTTTTTAAAAAATTAAAAAAAAAATAAAACAGTGACTCTAAAAAAGTAGATTTGAGAGCACTTGTGATGAACACTGGGTGTTATACATAAGTGATAAACTACTAAATTCTACACCTGGAAACAGTATTATCCTACTTGCTAACTAACTAGAATTTGAATAAAAACTTGAAACAAATGAACAAACCAAAGCTAGATTTAAATGCAACATATTCTGTACCCAAAAATCAGAAAACAAGATTCCCGGTAAAAGAAAATACAGTAACTCTCTGAAATGCCAAAGCAAGCGATAAACTATTAAACACAATATGCATTATTTGGCAGTAGCCGCAAGGAGAGCAAAGCTATTTTGCCCATGAAGAATTAATCTTATGCATAAAGAGGAAAGGTTCTGCACACAAGGGAACATTATTCAAACTGAACTCACTTTCCACAGCTCTTCTCACTCAGTGTAATTTGAATTCATTGTGGGGAAAAAAAACATAATAGAACATTTTTTTACTTGGGAAAAGACTTCATTTTTTCATTAATGAAATGTTGAGATGATCCCCTCAAATTAATATTGAATTATAGAATGAACTAATATAAGAAGGAGGAATGGATTTCAGGCCATTTCCTGTTGTGGAAAAAGACCGCTGACCACCACTTTGGTTAGGGACCTGTTTCCTTAGAGGTTTCCTGTGGGCACAGTATTTCTATGCACCCATGTGAACCCATGTTGTATCTGATTGTATGTTCAGAAATAATAAAAGAAAAAAGTAGAGTGGTTTCCTTTATTTTTACTTCAAACTAGAGATGTTAAAATATCTCAAGGGATATAGTTGTTGACATAGAAGGACAAAGAGGGATGGGCTGAGTTATTGGTGTATGTGTGTGCATTTGGGTGTGTGTGGGGTGAGTGTGCGTGTGCATATGTGGGTGGATGGGTGTGTTATTGCCAGAAGTCTTCAATGTATGTGTGGCCTTTCTCCTTGGTATGTGAACAGATGACCTATAACAGAAGACTTCTTTCAGCTTAATCTTAAACTATTTTTAAATTTTATTTTCCACAATCTCTCTTTATGTTATTTTGTAGATTTAATTTTTCCTTCAAATTTTCCATCTGCTTTAGTCCACCTCTTCCTCCTTCCTCAACATTTAAGATGCTGAGAATGGTTCAGTCTGGAGGTGGGAGAGTTTATAAGAGGCCAATTCAATGGAACATGATCCTTTTGTATAATGCCTGTTAATACCCCAACATTTGTTTTATACATTATATTGGACTAAACATTTGTCAAGAAATTTGCTAAAGACAGCTCACTGACAGGCATATTTATATATGCCTTCCTCTGGTACCACCTATAAGGATAAGAGCAAGCCACCTGTTTTGTATGGCTATAATCTTTCTTTGGAAGTCTTACCCTGGTAGCTTTAAGATGCTTAAATAAAAACTTTGCAGAGAAAAATGTTTATTTTTAAAATAATTTATAGGTTCCTCTTTCCTCTTTAAATAAAAAGAGTCACCAAACACACCTTTAAACGCCAGCTCCTTTAAAAATATTACCAGAATGCTTTGGTCCAGAACAATATCCAAACTCACTCGGCAGCGAAAAATCCTCCTGTGAGCTCCAGCCTCAGACAGCCAATGGCCTCTGGGCACATTTTAGTCTGTGTTTAGGTGGAGTTTCCTGCAAATGGACTGAGCTGCTTTCTTAGTTTGCTAGGGGTTCCATAACAAAATATCACAGACTGGGTGGCTTAAACACCAGAAATTTACTTTCTCACAGTTCTGGAGGCCAAAAGTCCACGATCAAATCATCTGCCAAATCCATTTCTCATGAGGGTTCTCTTCCTGCTCATGGACAGCACTTTCTTAGCCATGTCCTCACACGGCTTTTCCTCAGTGCTGGTGTGCAGAGAGGGCAAGCTCTCTGGTGTCTCTTCTTAGAGGGATACTCATCTTATCAGGGCACAACCCTTATGAACTCATTTAACCATCATTACTTCCTTAGAGGCCCCACCCCCAAATTCAGCCACACTAAGTGTTACAGCTCTGACAAACACATAAATTTTAGGAAAACATAAGCTTTCAGTCCATATATAAGGGGAATTGCACACAGGATATTTAAGGAGGCTCATTCTCAGGGTTACTCCTGTACAGAAGTACAGAGGGTAGGGCTAGGCAAAAAACCACCTGCAAGTGTGGTTTTAATGGAGGAATCTGCCCGCCTTGGAGGAACTTTGGAGCTAGGACGGTCCTTCAGACTAGTCCCAAGGGGTAGAAAAGGGCCTGTTGTATGTATTCTCACATTAGCCGGTCACTAGTCACAAGCTGCCCACCCATCATAGCAGTTCGCTGTGTCTGAGGACAACTCCCAGTGAAGAACACAGCTTTGACCTGTTAGCAATTCATATTTCCACTAGTGGGGGGAGGGGTACATTGGCGCTGAAGCAGGATGGTGAGTGAGGTGCCTCGGGGTCCCTTGTACCGTCAGATTCACTTGCCCTTTGTAGGAGGTTTGCCCCATGTAGAAAGAGCTTTCCCAGGGTACTGGTTGGAAAGCTTGAAAATAAATAGTAAGAAACACAAGCTACATTATTGCACTTGATCTCAAGGCAGTATCTGATCCTCACCATCCTTTTCTCCAGTACTCATCTAGATCCCCTTCACCCTTGGCCAACTCCTCAGCTGGCCTAGGTGATTCCTTGCTTGGTGGGGCTACTGATTCCTTCCTTCCTGAGAGTCCTGAGTCCTAGGAGTTGCCATGTCCTTCTCAGATAATGGTTACTGTACTTACTTGTTCAATCTTAAAGCTGGGAGATAGAGCAAAAGAGATGCTGTAGTAAGTCATCTGAGCTCAAATCACAGTCTACCTTTCTCCATTATGTAGCAGCATCCCTCCCCGCTACTGCTGATCTTCCAACTGCTCCTACCAATGCTTCCCTCCTTTCTTTCACTGCAAGGTCCCTTGTCATGAGAAGACCAAAGTGTTGGGATAGAAGACATAACTTGAAATCTATTGGGACTTTATTGTCTTTCCTGGGGAGATCATTACATATTCGAGAACTGTGATCCTCAGACCCATGGAGCCTAAAACTGTGACAGAAATCACAAAAGGGGGGGGTGATGGTAAATGACACCACTTCGAATTCCATCCTTTGGTTCCCAGTCCTATGAATTCTAGACACAGAGGGTATAGGGCAACAAAATCATCATTAATTTTCAGAGGTCACCATGTCCTGAGGTATCGAAAGGCTATGTTTTCCAACCCAACACCTCAGTTGCATGTTTAAAGCACCATTCCCCTGCTATATCAGGCTGATGGTTTCTGGTTTGTAGGAATAAATCTTCATCCATTCAGGCTAATATAATAGAATACAAGAGATTGGGTGGCTTGTAAACAATTTGTTTCTCATAGTTCTGGAGGCTGGAAAGTCCAAGGTCCAGGTGCCAGCAGATTAGATACCTGGTTCAAGATGGTCATTGTCCCTCCACGTCCTCACATGGCAGAAAGGACAGGGGAGCTTTCTGGGATCTCTTTTATAAGAGCAGTAATGCCATTCACAAAGGCTCCACCCTCATACCCTAATCTCCTCCCCAAGGCCTCGCCTCCTAATACCATCACATTGGGGATTAGGTTTCAATATATGGGTTTTGGCGGGGAGGGGAGCATAACCATCCAGTCTGTAGCATGTGTTGTAAAACAGGTAGACCTCTTGGTCCTGCGTCCACTACGGTGATTATATATAACCTTGTTATTATTTAGCTCACTTGCTCTAAAGAGAGGTAGTGCAGTATTCCATGCTAGCAGATTAATCTCTAGAAACCTTTACTAGAGATGCTTGTCAAGGTCCTGCCGAAGGAAAAGAAATCCCATCTTCAAACTATGTGGTAAACCCATTAAGGATAAATCATTGCCTCTTCAAGAGTGAAAGAAATCCAATGCAGTCAACTTTCTAGTGAGTTAGCTTACCTTGGGGGGATGGGCCATATCAAGGGCTAACTGTTGGTCTGTGATACTCACAAGTTGCACTTTTGCCGGCCATCAGAGCAAAATCATCCTCATTGAGTGAAGAGCCATGCTATTGGGCTTTAGATGCCATTTCTGTCACCATAGCAACTCCATTTATGTGTCCTTTATTGCCAGCTCTATGGCCAGTTGATAGATGCTGGCCAATATGTCATTGACTTTCAGTGTATACCCCTGCTCCAAATGAACAAGAAGTCACTAGTACTTTGGATGTCTTGGTTGTTGAATTCCTCTGATGGGCATTGAGCTGTGATCCAGGGATCTTCACGTTCTGTGCCCACTCCTGTAGATCTCTTCCTTATGCCTCTTCCCCTGACCATCTTGCCCCAGAGCTTCTAATATTTCTTTTTCCAGGGTTCATACAAACTAGCCAGGGTATTAGCAGAGATTTTAAGTCTTCTTTCTGATAGAATGGAAAAGAATGCATTTCCCAGAAAGGCACGTACCATGCACCACAGGCTACATTTTTCTGCTCTTGTAAAATCACCACATCTTACAACAGCAGCTGCGATTAGAGCCACTATGTGTTGAAATCTATGGTTGTCCATTGTAAACTGTCGTTATCCATCCAGTTTTAATAGAGGCCAGATCAGTGAATTTAAATGAGGATATAACAGTGACCATTAACCCTACATTCTTCAAATCCTTGAAAATAGTATTGATTTCTGTCAGCCCTTCTGAGATGTAATACTGGTTTTGATTTGCTATTTCATTTGGGAAGTGGGTCATTTTCAAGCCATTATAATAGCATTTTCACCACATCTATTACCAGCCCCAAGTCGAGAAAACAAGAGGAGAATTCTGCTAGCTACCAACTACATCCATTCCAATTATAAACTGGGAGACCATGTACATTAAAACAAAGTAACTCTGTACACTCAGTGGACTCACTGTGATTTGGACCTGGGCCAGGAATCCACTTATTACCTAGCTTCCGCATGCTTTCACGCAAGTAGGTGGCTTTGAAGGGTAGTATTTGTGTACTTAGACATCAGTGTCAATTTAGACTCTGTTCTCATAATCCTGGAAATGTGAGGATATTTTCCTTTTGCCAATGCTTAATTATCTATGTAAATGACTAGAGATCCCTTGGGGGAAGAGCAGGGGAATTACTGCTAAATATGCTTGTCACAGCATTGCAGACTCTTGCTTATTAGAGATCTGGCCTCTCCTTCAGAGAGGGGTTCAAGGTCTTACAACAATCTCAGCTCTAGAATCTGGCAATCATCCAGTCTTCTAATCACCCAACCGATTTCCTTTTGTTGTAGAATTAAAAAATAGTCTTACTAGTTTCCCATATACCTTACCCCTAAACTCAGTTTCTATGACTACCTCCATAGTTCTTTGCAGATTGGGATACCTGGGTATAACTTTGGACTTTCTATTCATTGCAGTAATTGTGCCACCCCCCACTCCCTGCTTCTGGCAGTTAGGCACCCCGCTCGATTTGTCTAATCTCAGGAAGTCCTGTTCTACAGAACGTCTACAGAACATCTCCTGCTCTAACCCCAGGATATGAAGGAAAATCACCACAGACCTTCTCAATGATGGTATTGTCCCTCTCACCAGCACAGCCTCTTTGGTAAATGGAATGTCATCTGTATAACTTTGTAGGCAAGTGGATTTTCCAACCTGATGTAATTACCCTAACAAATTATTTTTCTGAGCCTATTGATCCTTCTTCCCTTTGCCTTGAAATTTCTATCATCTCCATTTAATGTGAGATATTTTTTGTGTTAATAAGAGCCATCTCTCAGAGTCCTTGTCATGATGCTAAACCCTGTATCAAAGAAGAATGCCCCATATCTATAGGCCGCCCCTTGATCTGATGTCACTGCATCCTTTCCCACGCAAATTATTGCAGCTCCTGCTGGTATATATTAGTAGATCCTGAAGCTCCACTGGTAAATAGCCTCTCTCTTCCCTCAGCAGGTTCAGAAGATCTCATCAAGCTGTGCTAGGATTTGACCTCTGTTTTGGTCTATTGACAAACAGGGAAGTGGATGTAAATTCTGATTAAGGGCAAACATTGTCTTGTAAGATGTCTACCTCATTTGAGACCTCTAAATGATTTTCAACAAAATGTTGTTATAGAAGGAACCTATCCTCTAGCAAGGGAAGTTGTCCAGTTCTGCAGGACTTGCCAAATAAGGGGAATCTGTGAGTTCAAGGTCTTCAACCTTGAAATTCCCAAATATGTTCATCCCAACTTTCAGAGTTCCACTCCTTTCTGATAGAACTTCGACCTTCATGTGGTGACCTACCAAGGCTCAGAATTCAGCCTTTCTGGAATTCCCATTACTCTTATGATTAGATTCTGATCAGGGCCCTCAATCTTGTGCCCTCTGATTGTAGATTAAGTGCTCTAGTTTTAAATGTTGCCTAAAATAGGCGATTAATCAGCCTGAGCCTATAATAAGCTCTTGTCATGAATCAGTGGGACTCGTCAATCCAATTCCACAGTCCTATGGTTTCCCCTTTTCCCTTTCAATAGCCAAAGATCATGTATCAGCTAGTGCATATCCTTCCATCAGTAACCCATTCTAGTTCTCCACAGGGGTATGTCTAATAATTGTACCATTACAATATTCCAGGGGCAATCCATAGACTACCTAGCACCAGTGATAGGGTACTTATTGCCAGATGGCTGGCAAGTAATCCATATCCAGAATTCCATTTTATATTTGGCATCCCAAGGCCACCACTAACAACTGCCTTCAGTTGGACAACTTGGACACAGACCCATAACTGTGTGCCTAAATGAATGGGAACTGATCTTAGGAGGCTCAGCTGCAGGAAAATAAAGGACTGGGCAGAGGAAAAAGTTGATCACCTAAAGCCTCACACAATCTTAAGGAAAGATTTGGAGCTGAGAAGACCCCTTGGAGTTATCTCAAAGAGATGTAAAGGACCAGAGCCTTAGTATTTCTGCATCTACCACTGACCTGTAACACAAAGGGTAGCTATAATCAGGACCAATATCGTTCCCTGGGGCTGAGGGCCATTTCCAAGGAAGGGCACAGCCATGAACAGACAAGAGCAACTATTCTCAGCAACTAGGGAATGGATGCATAGGCTATGAAGACAGAATCCTAGATGAATATCACAGTATCTGCTATCTAACTAGTTCATATCCTTCAGATTTCAGCTCACTCATCACTCCCTCTGGGAAGTTTTCCCTGACCTTGACCCAAACCTTTCCCCTGCAATATGCCACATTCTGCCCAACTAGGTCAGATCCCATTATTGTCGACATTCTTCACTTCCTGCATTTTTCTTTCACAGAACTTACCATACATTTAATTATATGCTTACTGATGTGATTAGTTGATTAAAATCTGTCTTATCTATAAATTATTAGCTCCTAAAGGGTTGATTTATGTAGACTATGATATTTCTGTCCATTATCGACTTTCTAGTGCTTACAAAGGACCTGTTATATATTAATGTTCATTCAGTATTTATTTGAATGAATATCACATTGATGAATTACTGTCAAGAATGTTGCTCACTGTAACAATGGCACTATTATATGGTAAACCCACCCAGGAAGCTCTTGCAAAGAACAGATTTCTGCAAGAAAGCATATCAATTCTTCCATCAGTGACAAGTGTGTTCTTGGCTAAAATTCACAGCTTCTGAAGAGCTGTCCATGAAACTATCAGAGAGAGTGAAACAACCATTCACTAGTCAGATTGTCTTGATACTTTTTGAAATCTATAATGTGGTAGCTGTGAACACCAGATCACCCTCATCTTTATATTAAAAAAAAAAAAGGATATACAAAAGTTCTGCAGAAAGAAGTGCTTATAAAACTCTCTATTTTACTTGTCTGATTGAATTCACATTTTAGTTCCATATTTATTGATCATGTAGCTAAAATAGCATACAAATTCTATCCTAAGTTGATAAAGCAACAAAATTTTGGGGGATGAATTTATTTTGTAGGTCAACGGGCACTTGTGTGTGGTTCAGGGTCAGTGTTCTTATATATTTTCTCTAATACTAACTCACAGAGAATTTTTCCCTTGCTTTATCTGAAGTGATTTTTAATCTTTTCATCTTACAAGTAAAGATCATGTAGAAATTCCACTTATACCTTTCCTATAATCATCTTTTCTATTTGTCATGAGATACACAGATATTTTCCTCCTGCAGGAAAAATGTTGGGACCCCATGATGCACTTTAAATGGCTCCTGGTTAAACACTAAAATAATGACTTCTGCTTAACACTTCAGCACAAACTGGGCCTAAACTGGCTATTTGATATTTATTAAATATGTTTATATCTACTAAATACTTTTTAGCCTACTTTCTGGAATGCATGTACTGAAACTTTTGAGTTAATATTTAGACAATTTAAATCGATACTGAAACACAGTGAGCTATGCTAGGTATACAAGATTTAGTTACTGTGACAGTCCTGTTGAAGTTAAACTGCATTGTGAGCCGGACTCCTACTGTGGTCAGATCTCAAATTCTAGATCTGTGAGGTCTAGACCATTCTCACCAGGTGGTTTAGGATGGCCTTCCATGAACTGCAAACAGGGAAGCTTTGTTATAAATTCTCTTTGACTCTAGGAACACTTTAAAGGAGGAACTTCCTAATTGAGAGGGATTTATCTTCATCTGTCTCATAAGACTCAAGCTTCAATTTCAAACCTTTACCACCAGAATCTTAACTTGGCTTCTGCTATTTGAGCAACACTGATTTCCAAAGACCACTGTTTCTAACAATGGCTCTGTGTTTATCTCAAATAAAAGGTAAGGGATTTGTGAACAGAACATTGATCCAAGTAGTCAATATCATGCTTTGTCATCCTGAATTACATGGTTCTATTTAAAGATTAGTACAGTATCCTAAGGATGTCCTAAAGCAAATAGCTAAAGGAAATTGGCCAACCAGAGCCGCCAAGTGCTCTGTTGTGTGACTTGTGAGCTCACGTTCCAGATAGCAGTAAGTCATCATGATTAAGTGACCACATCTCAATAGTTATTTGAGGATCTGATAAAAATGGACTATATTCCACATGCTGCCTTACCACTGATATCACCTTCATAATACAAGATTTGGTATTTGCTGGGAATTATGAAACATGCTGTTTTTGTTTAGCAAATACATGTAGAACGATGTGTATCACTCGCTATTTTAAATGCTTTAGCTTTAACATATTTCATTAAAAATAATTTAATTAATTTAAATTGGGACATGTGACTGAGAACACAGGTTCTATGTCATGGGATATCAAGAATAAAAGTGGAGTTATGATCCAATTAATCAATTGCCAAGTTCCTCCTTCCTCCCAAAAAAACACTCAATACTAACATCACTGGAAACATCTTCAACAGAGCCCCTAGGAGTGGCTTATTACTGACATTGCCTGAAACTTGTCAAACTTACCACATAGTGGACACAGTACGTTTTCTCTGATTTCTACTACTAAGATGAGGAGATGTTATAGTTGTATAACTGAATATAATGAGGATCTAGATGTACACAACCATGTCCACATGGAGATTAAATTATAATAGTACTCCAAATATGGAGAACTGATGTGTGCTGGGATTGCTGATAGTAATGTTTTGATATTTTTGAGTTATTATTCCATGTTCCAACAAGATAGGGGGGATTGAGACCAGTTCTGCATATGTCTAGCCCCTCAAATAAGAATCCTCTTTTCTAGGGGCACCTGAGTGTCTCAGCTGGTTAAGCATCTGACTTTCACCTCAGGTCATGATCTCAGGGTTGTGAGATGGGGACCCATGTCAGCTTTCATGCTGAGCATGGGTTCTATTTAGGATGCTCTTTCTCTCTCTCCCTCTGCCTGTCCCCCACTCTCTAAAATTTCTTTCCGTCTCTTAAAAAAAAATTTATTTTTTCTAAAGTTTTTATTATTTTATTTCCCCACTACCCAACAGATTATGATGATTTTGACTTTCCCCTTTTAAATTGAGGTCAATGTTGTTCTAGTCCTAAATACTGTACATTATTCCTATACCAATCACTGTATCTCAGATTTTATGGCTCCTCATCAGGTTTTATTTACCTGACATGAAGCACCGACTTCATAGGTGGCATATTCATACATGCCTATCTTATCAACCTTCCCTGGGACATGAGCCCATATATCAAACAGTGTGCAGCTCTGTCGCCGTCATCACTAAAGCCTATCTTCTCCTAGCACCTGATGCGTAGCTATGGCCATGGATGCAGCATGCGAGCCAGCAAAATGTTCACTGCATTTCTAAAATTGCCTGTGGCCTGGATTGCCTTTTCAAAAAATATTTTGTACAGAGCATATAATTTTCTCTTGTTCCATGACATTAGTGGATTGCTTGGTCTATAAACTTCTTTCCTTATTTAATACAAACACTCACGTAAATCGAAGCCACCCGACATTGACAGATGACACGTCAAGAGGACTCTCAGACTCCACTGCAGCTTATTTTCACTAAACAGTGCTCTGCTTCTCTGTTCCAACACAAAAACAGATGGTGTGCTTTCTTCTGTGGCAGGATGTGCTAGCTGTTCTTTGTAGAATGCGTGAAGGATGTTTGCAAGTCCATTTTTCTTTATAAAGAAAATGTATAGTGAAGGTGTCCAATGACCCTTAAATCATAGTGAGAACTTAACTCCCAGTGTACGGCTATAGAGTGTGGGGGCAATGGAAGATTTTCAGCCAATTATTCTGATTTCTTGCTTGAACTTATTTCCATTTTCACACCATTCCACTCAGTGAGTTGTTTTAGAGAAGTTAATATTAGGCATTGGATGAAATTAAAACACTAATTTTCAAGTTAAAAGTAAGTAACACAGCCCTCTGAAAAATAAAGTTGACTGATTTCTCTAAAACTAATGGAAAGAACTTTAGAAAGCAGGGATGATACTCTGGCAAGGTTTCTAACTACATGTAATTAAATCTATCACTTAGAACACATCGTACCTCCTCTAGAGCAACAACTGACCTGACGAGCGATGCCCGTTTCAGAGCGAGCTTTCCGAATGAACCAAGGATATAAATGACATGAGCTGCATGAATTGCATTTGTCTTGATAACGAACAGCATCTCACGTGTAGAGGTGCTCTGGTCATTAACTTATTATTTAAATGACTTAAGGGTGAGCAGCTTACCCCATACCCCCAGGGCACTGTTCATTGGCAGGATAGTTCTATGTCCAAATCCCTGTGGACTGTTATCATTGTACTGGTTTTGCTAAAAACTTTTAGAATTTTTCTTTCATTTGGTGCTATAGCAACCAAAGAGTCATTTCTCAAATATTATTTTGCTACCTTACTGGTACTTACTGTAAGAAAAGGCAATTATATGTTTCAGGTTTCTGATGTCTCCCTGATGTCACAAGTTAATAAAAAAAAATCCAAACAGCCTACTTCAAAGCAGATAACATTCTGATGACCCTAAAACTGGCTCATTAAGGGCTAAATGTTCCGATTTCTCTAGGTGTTAGAGAAGCAAAAGAACTTAGTAGCAATCAATTCCACGCAGTAGCCACCGAGTAGAGAGAGAGGTGTTAGGAAGACTGGGATCTTCTAGGTAATATCTGAGGATACGTCTCTTATCCCAGCTCTCAAAGCACCCCAAATCCAGGGATCCCAATTTTATTCTCTCCTCAGAACCGGACTATGATCATCAAGATATCAAAAAAGGGTGCCAAATGGTGCAGCCTCTTTGGACAACAGTGTGGCAGTTCTTCAAAATGTTAAATATAGTTACCATAAAACCCAGAAAGTCTACTAATGGATACACAAGAGGAATACAAACACATGTCCACACAAAGAGTTATCAATGAATGTTCTAAGTAGCAGTATTCATAACAGCCATAAAGTGGAAACATTCTAAATCTCCATAAGCCAATAAAAGAACAAAATAGAGTACATCTATACAATAGAATATTATTTGGGAATAAAATGAAATGAAGTACTAATATATGGTACAATGTGAATGAACCTTGAAAACATTTTACTAAGTGAAAGAAGTCAGCCACAAAGGAACACATGTTGTATGATTCCATTTATATGAAATATTCAGAATTTGTGGCTCTACAGGGACAACGAACACATTAGTGATCACTTCAAGCTTAGTGAGTGGCTCTCTATTGGGGAAAGCCGGGATTGACTGCTGATATATTTGGGAGTTTCTTCTCAGGGTGATGAAAATGATTTAAAATTAATTGTGGTGATGGTTGTACCACTCAGTTAAAATACTGATAATGACTGAAGTGTATGCTTCAGATGAGTGGATTTTATTTTTTGTCATTTTTATCTCAATACAGATATTTAAACGGATACCTTGTATTGATAACTTACTATGTGTCAAACATAATAGGAAGTTTATACACATAAACTTATTTAATTCTTCAAACAATCCCTTGCCTGATGGGGAAACCAACCTTGGAGATGTTAAGGGTCTTTCCCTGGCTCACACAACCAGGAAGTGGCAGAATAAGTCTACCTGATTTCATAATTACTAAGCTATATAGTTGTCATCACTATATGCTTCCTTTAAGAAGGGAGCAGTTATAAGAAACTCAGCCAATCAGATAGCTTTCAAAGTCCATGTAGCATTTTTCTACCACATAGCCACCCCTCAAAGCACTAAGCATCATTCTGGTGCTTCTTGGAAGGAAATACTGCCTACCTGACCTATATAGTCTGGCGGACAGAATTTTTTCATTGTTACTGAATGGTAATGTGTTTTAAATCAGTTCAAATATTTGTTTTTACAAATACTGAGAAGAATTCTTTTAACTTAGAGTATTATAAGAACAATGAGATCATTGAGAAGACTCAAGTCATAAACTTTTCAATCCAGTTATATTTAATTAAAATATAATCATATAGTACAAACAATACACCTGAAAATTTTACATTAACTTCCACTTGGAAATTGGGAAATTTACAGGATAGTAAAGAAGAAAAGAATCTGAAATAATGCCCCTCTGGTCACACTCAGGGAAGGATTTCTCCAGTTCTGCAGTGCCAACCACTGTGCTAAATCATTTGCCTATATCTGCATATGCTTTCTTCATGATAGTCCCAATATGTCTGTTATTATTGCAACAGATAGATTAAACCAAGTATTAGAAATGTAAATGACCAATGTCACATAGTACAAAGTGAGAGAACCTAGCATTAACCTAAGCCATGTGTGGTGCAGAAGGTCATGACCTCCTTTATCCACGAAGCTATAATTACATGTGCCATATTAGTCTCTAGAAATGATGAGGTGTCACAATGTGAACTTAGAACACAAGTCCCCTGCTACTAAGTGCAAATGGTAAAGAAGACTATTCGTGGTTCTCCATGAATTTCAGAAATCTTACAGTTTATTCTGTCATCCCAAATCACTTTATTTCTTTTCCTGGATATTTGTCTACTCACCATTGAGGCAGGGCTCTGGGGCAAATGCATGTCCAACATCCTTCTAAATATGACATCAACTGCCTAAAGACCTCTAAGACATTAAGACTGTATTCTATTTGCTCACATACAAGGCAGGAGATCCTAGGTCCTGGCGATGCCAAATATCTTGATCTTTAATCACATCATGTTATTACTGTAGTAAAATGGCCAATCACAATTACTAGCTTTGAAACTAACCAAGAATCAGGTCATTCAGTTGCATCTGTTTTCCAGCTGGTCATAATGTGGGAAGCATTGTCATGTAAGTAATCTACATGATTATCTTTTAAAAAGAAAATGAGAAACTATATAACAGTGTTTCAAATCTCATTTTTTCTGATCTATTCACAAGAGAACAATGTACATTTTCTAAGTGCTATTATTACTTGACTACAGAGTTAAATTATTTTTGCATCTCTCTCCAATCTATCTTCTCATACTGAATAACTGATTGGTTTGCTGTATTTTCAATTGTGTAATTTAAATGCAACTGAAAATGTGTGACTCCTAGGAATGTTAAAGTCATAGGCAGATTATTGCATTTTTTTCAACTCCCTAGATATTTCAATAAACCACTTAAGTCCCCCAAACACAAAGCATTTACAAAATTAAACTGTTTCTTTCCCTAGACATAATCATTGCTTGCTAATCACTATCTGTGGAGTTTGTATTAATATGGAGAGAAGTGGGATAACCAAGCTAAAATTTATATTGGTGTCAACAGATATAAAAAGGAATTTTAGAATTTCTTCAACTAATGTATTTAAAGCTACATATTTAGCCTACCAACTCAAAGAAAATCATAAAATACCCTAAAAATTAGAGGCAAAATAGCATGGAGAATTGGTCACCAAACTTTACACTCTAACAAAAAGACACAAAGTCTATTATCTTGCCACCTGGAAGCCCGTCTTGTACTAGATATAAGATTTTATGCAAGTTGCTTAATATCTATATCCCTAAATTTTCTCATTTATAATGGAATGATGCTTAGAGCTTTTTGTCAGCTCTATAATTCATAATTCCAATAAATTTTGATTATTTCCATGTCTTACTGGAATGATTAATAAAGTTGAAAATATTTAATAGAAGTGAAGCTTAGAAAAGTGAATTACACTTTTTCTAGAGTATTTTTTACTGAAGATAAAAATTAAAGAACCAAAATTATTTTGCCTAAGACATTACTTAGATTTAATCTCATAACTATTCTAGGCATCTGTGATTATGTTTCACTGTTTTGATTTGTTTTATGAGACTCATTATATTTGATGCTAAATCCTTTTGTTAGAGAGGGTGTGAATTAACTTTGTTTCACTAACATCTACAGCTATAAAGACTTACATCAAGCATGTGTATGCACATGTGGGTAAGCAAGACAGAGAGAAAGAGATAGAGAGACAGAGAAGGAAAGAACAAATGGAAAAAGTATAGACTACTGTTCATCAAGAACAAGAAAATAAAAATAGTAAATGGGAAGCAATTAAAAGTTTAGGTACCATCTGTAGGTTATGACTCATATTCTTTTTCATTTGTGGAAACCAAGTGATGTGATGCTGCTAAATTTTAAGTACAAGCACCAAAATTAATTCTTTAGTGGGATTGCTTGGTAATAAGTGGTAAAGCATCACTTAACATCACTATATTCTTGGGCAAAGAGATCTTATTTTACAGGATTGAAATATCACGTGTGTGTGTTTGTGTTTACTCTCATGTAAGCATGCTAAAATTCAAGTACCAGGTACAAATAAAGACATTAATTTAATTAAAGTAGATTTTAAAAAATATAGAGAAGCTTTCAATAGTGTATAATAGTGTGTTATTAGTCTAAAAATCTCAAATACCTCCAACAGCAAAGAGGTATAAGTAACCTAATGGGAATTCTTTGAGGGAGAAATTGACTTAGTTGAAAAGGAGAAACAGGTATCCATAATACAATAGAGGGAGTCAGAGTGATAGGATAATGGATATATTAGGATATTGGCAGACAATCCTTAGACTATTTTTGTTTCCAGATAACTAATTAAAAAGTAAAAGGTCATAATTACTGATTAACAAAAACTGATTCTTACATTTCCCACTTTCATCTTATCTATCAGACCCAGCTAATGGGTATGGGAGACAGTGGAATTCCAAAAGTAAAATATTACTTTCCCAAATCCAATCAAACATGACCCAGAGTTTCCAGGAAATACAGTATTGAGTTCAAGCTCAATTTAAGATATTTTATTTAAATTGGATCATGTTGGTGGTTTTCTTTCAAACCTATCCAAGCTTTTTCCTAAGAAATAATCACCAAAGAATACACCATAAAGAGAATGTATATAAGTTGTACTGTTACAGATGAGCAATTTTTAGATATAGCACTTAGTCCAATCATAAGACCCACCTTAACACACTGTTCATATAAAGAAGAAAATTTAAAGTTAGAAAATATCACGCATATCCCACTCTGAGTAATGTGTAAATGTTGGCCCCACGGAAGTTCAATTCCTCATAGTACAAAGCTAGAGCATGAAACATTGTATTCTCTGTGATATCCCCAGGATTTAAAAGAAAAACTAAGTCATGAAAACATTTTTCTCACCATCACAGCACTGGCTCTGTCACAGTGCGAAAGTTGAAGGGAATAGTTCAAAGGAAAGTATATGCCAGATAACTCTAACAGTATGGGTCTCTCTGAAATCTAAAAGTGTATCTATCAATCCTAGCTTTATAAGTGTATGTGACAAAGCTGAGAACAGCGAATTCTACTGGTTTTGAGAAAGCATTGCCAATGACCAAGTTTCGAGTAAATGTAAGGAGCTATTTTGTCCCAGATGGCAGTCACTAGTCACCCATGGCTATTTAAATTTAAGTTTAAACCAATTAAAAATAAATAAAATTTAAAATTATGGTCCTTATACTAACAATATTTCATGTTCAGTGGTCAGCTTTGGCTAGTTACCGGACAGGATGTATAAAAAATATTTCCATCAATGCAGAATGTTTTGTTGAAAAAACTTGGTATAGAGATGTTTTACTGTTTTGTTTTGTTACTAATATGTAGACTTCTTTTTGTGTAATAGATGAGTTTCTAAAAATACAAAAAGTTTATTTAGTACATAATCAAACTCTAAATGCAATAAGAAAATTGGTTACATACAGAAAGTTCCCCCTCCGAGTCTAAGCTCCATGAAGTCAGGTCATTTCAATGTATAAACTACTGCATTCCCACACCTAGAAGAGTGCCTAGCACACTAGGTGTTTATTATTTATTCATCACATTGTTTTATTTATGTTGTGAGTAATTTCTGTTCAAATGTAATAAAAGTTCATGTCGTCAGCACATATCAACAAAAATTCATGGTAATTCAACTGATATAGACTAAAATTAACGCATTTACTCTAAAAAAACCACTTTAGAAGTAAATTAAGAGTAATATTATAAAGTATAAAAGATTAAACTGGCTAAATGGCTCCAGGGACGTTAACATCTTTATTTAGAATGAGCTAATTACAAAAGCATGTTCAATTAAAACTGACCTTAAAAGTTCTATTTGGCAAGAGTTTCTTACCAGTGGTCCTTCTAATTACAATAAATATTTAGAATGAAAATAGTCCTTAGGACAGATATCTGTAATTAAGACTGACCTTTCCACAAATAGTCTTAATCACGAAAATTTTTCTTTATGAGATATTTTACTATATCCTTTATTCTGTAACTATCTTAAAGACAAATAGGAAAACTAGTTGAAATCTTAGTTGTATACTGCTTAATAGTCCAAGAAATCAACTTGATCTGCTACATAAAGGAGCATAATAATAGCAGGGAATAGGAATAAGACAGAGCACAGTAATGACAGTACCTGGCTCTACAAACAAAGACAGCTCACTCAGTGACTGTTAGTTTGCACAGTTTACATCAAGCACATTTCTAGTTCTGAGAATGCCTGTGAGGTGATTAAGTAATCCCAGGACTCTGAGGGGTTATGTGTGTGCTGAGCATCTTGCTTTTGCCTGCTCATGCTTGCTCAGTATGCATCTCTCTCTGACTGTACTACCATTCTGATTTTTGCCTTGATGCTCTTCTTTGCTCCCAATTTAATCAATATATTTTTTTAAGATTTTATTTGTTTATTTGACAGAGAGAAACACAACGAGAGAGGGAACAAAAGCAGGGGGAGTGAGAGAGGGAGAAGCAGGTTCCCCACGGAGCAGGGAGCCGGATGCAGGGCTCGATCCTGGGACTCCAGGATCATGACCTGAGCCAAAGGCAGATGCTTAACGACTGAGCCACCCAGGCGCCCCCCAGTTTAATCAATCTTGACAGACATGTCCAACCTTACACTGCAAATGGGGAGATGGTACCCTTGAACCAAGCTAAGTCAGTCAGAAGGCTTTTCCCTGGAATTTGTATCTTCAGCAAAATAATACAGAGTCTGAACAGGATACATGTCTGTTCTTCCCAGTTAAAAAGCCCTGCTAAGACTGTCAATTAGTCAATTAACTTTTAACATATTAACCGCTGTCCTTTCCTTATATTTCCTTTTTGAGATTGGTTCTTCTTATTTTTCTTTAAGCTACCATGTGCAAGCAAAGAACCTTCATTGTGTAATGTCTACCAAATGATTACCTAACTAAAAACAATTATAATACAATGTATAAAAGTTCTAGGTCTGAACTTTGCCATTAGTTTTCTATAGAAAACTAGTTTGTAGAGTGGTTTGTGATTAAGTTGAGATTGGTTCAAAATAACAAATTAAGCACAGAGATTCAGCATAAATTATCCTCAAACACAGAAAATACATTAACATTATCTTCGTAGGGGAGAACCATGATGGTATTTTATGACCCATGTTTCATTAGACGGTCACTACATCCTCCGAAGTCCTGATATTTATGTTGTTAATTAGGTACCATTTATTTTTTAAAAATGTAACACTTCCCTTGCCATATTCCTTGATTACTTAGATATAAACAATATTTTACTTTAACTTTACTGTTAAAGCTGCCATTATGAATTCTCTATTGATGTTGATAAACTGGTAATTATAAAATTAAAGTCAGCTCTTGAAAGTGTTATTGAGCAAATATTTATTAGGAATCTGATATGCACCAAGTTTCCACCAAATCAGGAGGTCAGAGTGGTGGTAGTTAGAGGTAAATAAAACAAAAGTCACTTGGGATGTTCGGGTGGCTTTCGTTAAGCTTCTGACCCTGGCTTAGGTCATGATCTTAGGGTGCTGGGATTAGCCCTGGGTAGGGCTTCTCACTTAGTGAGAGGGGTTGGAGTCTGCTTCTCCCTCTCTCTCTGCTCCTCTCCCCACTGTACTCATTCTCTCTTGCTCTCTCAAATAAATAAATAAAATATTTTTTAAATGGTCACTTAAGAAGATTCTCCTCAAGCAGGAATGAGAGATGAGATATGAATCTCATATAGCATGGTTTACACTCAATGAACTTATCTCATAGTGAGGAGATTGTTAACAGATGTTCAATACGAGAATATACAAATGACCTATAAAACGTGAAAAGATGCCCATCCTTACCTCTTAGGAAAGAAAGATAAATGAAAACTGTGCTGAGATTTTATTTTTACCTGTGGTCCTGGCCAAATAAAGTTTCACGACTATTGGTAAAATGTGAAGAGACAGACATTCTCAGACATGGCTCATAGAAAACTAAATTTTATATAATTTGAATAAATTTGTAATTATGATAGATATGGCCAAATGGTGGTCTGAGATCTAAGAATTTTTTCTTTGATCCCACACTTTCAGGATTTTTATCTAACTGATCTACTTGCACATGAGCAAAGAACTTGCAGGAATTAGTAGCATAAACACCTAACCAGCACCAGTACAATGTTGGTGAAATAAATTAAGGCATATCCACACAATGCAACACTAAATGGCTCAAAAAAAGAGAAGAGGCTGTTTATGTACTGATTTGGAAAAAGTCTATTATCATGAAATCTATGCATGCTTTTTCCCATAAAAAGGAAGAAAATAAAAATATATATTTGTATTTATAAATAAATTCTTTTGTGTATGTATAAATAAATTCTTAAAGAATATGCATGAAATCAATAAATAGGTAAAGTAAAGTATGTTCCTGGGGGGTGGGAAGATTGAATTTGTTTTGTTTATTTTTGTTTTTGAAGTAGTAGAAACTAAACTGATGAGAGGAGGGACTTTTCACTTTTTCAGTATTTGAATACCTTATATAAAGAATTAAGTAAACTGAATTTTTTTTTTTAGCAATTACAAATATCTGTATCCATGAAACTGATGTGAGGCAGAATTGAAATGTGGTATTGCACGGTCCTTTTTGACATCTATCAAATCTACCTTTCAGGAAAAAGAGGGTCATTTGTTGAGGGGAGCATCTATATTCTTCAACCTCATCTTGACAAATTCATAAAAGATAAAACCTCTGCTCCACTCTGTCCCAGGTGGAAATTCCTTATGACATTACATAGGTTTGTGTAATACTACAAGCCCTCTTCCCATCACAGTGATGTCAGTAACTTTTCTTATTACTTGCTCTGGTGTGTATAGTGTGTGCAGACATATCGTTTCACTTATTGTCATGGACTGAGCCGAACAACTAGATATCCAAGTAGAAATTTCCAGTATAAAGTTGGTTACACAAATGTAGATTGAGGGGCAAAGCTTTGAATAAGAATGTATATTTAGAATTGATCACTGTTTTAATGGTACGTAATTCATTTGACTGGATGAAATCATAGAGTCTGAGTACCACCTGAAAAGAGCCTGAAATCAGGATTTATGGACCTGGAAAGAGCCTAAATCAAGGATTTATGGGCAAGTAGTTCATTTAAGAGGTGATCTCAGGGAGAAGGATAAAGGACCATGGAAAAGGAAAGAGAAGAAGAAAAGTCAATATAATCATACATTATCTCATCAGTCACTGGCTTAGGCAATCAGAGCTTCATTCCAATAGAGCTTTATGAAAATTATTTGAAATATTTTATTGTGTTGTCCCGTTTATGGATTGACTGGGAAAGATGTTTATCCATCAGCTCTTGTATTCCAGTGGTTGAGGATTTATGGAAAGGGTGGAGAGGTTTACTCACAGAAACTTCCAGGCTGAGCCTGAAGGACAGGTTCACAGCAGATCCCCAAACTGAGGTAGATACCCCAGGGCAAGAAGTAAAGGGGAGGTAATTGTTGCAGCATGAAATTACCCACTTGTTGCCAAAGTCATGGCTAGAATCAGAAGTGAGGCAGGCCATAGGAGAGCTCTAAGAAGTAAGAGATAAGAGGACGAACTTTGGAACACTAGATATTTAGGAAATAAAGAACACATATAGGAGACCAAGAAGGAAGGTTGAAAAAGGAAAACTGTGCCCTATTAAGTGTTGGGCCAGGTTAATGAGGGTCTTTGAAGGTGATCAAAAGAATTCATATTTAAAAATGAAAAAAAAATTTAATGGAAATGTTAAAATGTTTAAATGGTCTGCTTGACCAGGGGTCAATGTGATGAATGTTGTGCCAAAGAGCATTTCAGCTCTAATTTGGAGTGCTTTAACAAATACCTTATTATCAAGACAAGTATGAATTGATGTTTACCATGGTGAACACGGTTTGTTTTGCATTAGAACATCATGATGTGTGCTCATTTTTTAACTTGAAATTTTTGGCATTTGCTTGTCACCCTGCTAACATTCAGAAAAAGAAGAGAGTTCCATTAGTCATTTGCTTAATGAAGTAATGCAAAATATAATATATATATTGTACAAGCAATAAAGTTAGATTTTTCTTCTTTACATTATTATCAGAATATCTGTCTCCTTATTTTCTACTATGTATGTATGCTCCAGAGAATCATAGTTTTGAGAAGCAAATGTGAATATTGCTGAATAAGTAGATGAACACATTTCAAAATAGGAAGTAAAGTTGAAAGGCTCAAGGGAACAGTTAAGGCCCAGCAGTTTTATACAGAAACTTCGATTAAAAAAATAAGAAAAATAAGAATGAACATTAAAAAAAGTGTGCAAAAACTTTATAAGGGGGTGCCTGGGTGGCTCAGTCAGTTAAGCCTCTGCCTTCACTTCACGTCATGATCTCAGGGTCCTGGGCTTCAGCCCCTCTTCAGGCTCCGAGCTCAGCCTGCTTCTCCTTCTCTCTCTGCCCCTCCTCCTTACTTGTTCTCTAAATAAATAAACAAACAAACAAACAAACAAACAAATAAATAAATATTTTAAGGAAAATCATAAAAATACTGAGGAGCACAAAAGAACCATGAAAAAAAAAGGAAACATCTTTTTTTGGATAAGGTATCTAGCCAGGTTCTGGCAAGGATCAGAGACATATTTAAAAAATTGAAACAAAAAAAATGTCTTTAAGAGGAAAACATTAGGGAGATACAGAATGCTAGGTTTAGAAAGATGGCTTAGAAACCATCATTTCCTATAAACGTGAAGGAGTTGTCTGAAGGTGGATTGGGGGTAGCAGGAAAGCACTTAAAATGTTACATCTGGACAATGTGATTTGGGATTTTTTTCTTTTTTTATGTCTATCTCTGTTGTATTATTTATAGTGAGTACATATAAACTTTAAAATAATTTTAAAAGGTCTGGCATACATTTACTGTCAGATCTTAACATTTTCATAGTTTTGTATCCTTACAACATTTTAATTGCTTAAAAAACCTTTCCAAATATTCAGATATATGTGAGATTTATTGATTAGGTTAAAGTAAAATGACAATCAGAAAATCAATTAGACTGGATCCTGTGATTCTCAGTAACACGGAAAATTTCCAATATAATGAAATTAGAGAAAAAGGAATTAGGAGAAATTATAGATGAAAAGAATCTAAGTTGAAATAAGATTTATAGTTCCATAACTGACCTTCATTAATTAGTTATTTATCCAATTAAAGCAATTGACTCAGAGATTTTTTTAAAAATTAATTTGATGAATGGAAATTTTATGAAATTTCCTGGAAAATGGCTATGAACAAAGAGGGGCCTTTTTGATAAACCTTGTTCTGTTACTTCCCTCTGAACCACATTATGATCAACCAAAGAATATAGGCTCAACAATAATATGTAACTTGTATATAGTCTCTATACCATCCATCAGCCTTTCTTTATTTCTGCATGTGATTCTGCATTTCTACACAGCTCCATAAAATGCAAGTCTATGCAAGAAAGCATTTAGGCTAGCACACATATTGTAAAAACTTTCAGATGAAAAACCAATAATGTATTTTTTTAAGATTTTATTCATTTATTTGACAGAGAGAAATACAGCTAGAGAGGGAACACAAGCAGGGAGAGTGAGAGAGGGAGAAGCAGGCTTCCTCTCGAGCAGGGAGCCTGATGTGGGGCTCGATCCCGGGTCTCTGGGATCATGACCTGAGCTGAAGGCAGTCACTTAACCAACTGAGACACCCAGGCGCCCCAATGTATTTATTTTTTATGGCACAACTCAACAGCATTCAACATTCTATAGATAAAATGCAGAAAAAAAGCATATGAAAATCTACATCAAACACTTTTTAGTCCAAAGCTTTTAACTTGGTCTAAATATTTGTATACACATATAACCAGAGTGCTTTAGTGTTTGTGTAAAGATACACATTCTAGCTGAAAGTTCTAAAAGCATACATTTGAGTTGTATATATTTATATTATTTATTGTTGCAAGAAAATTAGGAATAGCTCCAGGGACAAAAGCCTGGATAAAACTGAAAGCTTCTGTGGCTAATCACTGAGCAAAACACAATTCCAGTAGAGGGAGCATAATGTTGGTCTTAGTTCAAAGAAATGATACAAGGTTTTATGCCTGTCCAAGAAAAAGAGATGAGGCCTCCTCACATGTGTGGGTAGTTGGGATTGACACTGCACAAGTTTCCAATTTCCTTGAATTAGTTGAAACTTTAAAACTGCAAGTTCATGAAATTTCTCATGAATTAATTAAAACAGAAAACCTCGTGTTCAGAATTCAATGAGTTCCAAGTTCATATTTTATTTCTTAAAAAAATAAGAAAAGAAACAAAACTAAAGTAAATATGTCAAAGTAACAAAGTAACTCTGGCTGTGTTTCCCTCTGTCAAATAAATTAAATCTTAAAAAAAAAAAAGATATATATAAATTCAATGCTTATTGACCAACACAGTCAAAGCATTCCTCTCAACTTGACTAAACTCAGCCAGCCTTCTTCCTGACTCTAGCTTCCCACTTGCCTCTATTTTTTTTTTTTAAGATTTTTATTTATTTGACAGAGAGAAACACAGCCAGAGAGGGAACACAAGCAGGAGGGGTGAGAGGGGGAGAAGCAGGCTTCCCGCCGAGCGGGGAGCCCGATGTGGGACTCGATCCCGGGTCTCTGGGATCATGACCTGAGCCGAAGGCAGTCGCCTAACCAACTGAGCCACCCAGGCGCCCCGCCCCTTTTTTTAAAGTATTTACTTTTGACAACTTCCTGTTGTAAATTCTTCCTCTACCCCTGTGGCAAATCTTTTCCCAGCTTGTTGACAGTTTCACAACCCAGGAATATTTTTCTCAAGAACCTGGAAATCATTGTTCTGAAATGTGATTATTGCAGGAGATGGCACCCTTACCTCCCAGTCTCAGTGGGATGGTAGGAGCCCAACTTCAAAGGCGACAATTAGCGAACAAAGATGGCCTAATCCATTGGTCAATTACCCTCATATCATACAGTAATTTCCCACTAGCTCATCCCAGCAGAACTGGCTTCAATCCCTTGAATCGTCATAGTCTTGAACAAAGCGTTCTTGCCTTTAACTTGTTTAACTTGTTCAATGTAAATTCCCTTTGATACCAGTACATAATAAAAATAACAAAAAATATTATTATTGGTGTAAAATATTAAGTGATGTAAACTTTTTTTATGAACCTTTACTATAAACCTTTATTATAAAATGTTAACATCATGACCATTGCTCCATATGTTCCTGTTTGTAAAAGAAGAGCTTTCTAGATTGAATGGGCCAAGGGTTACATAGGTCAGTTCTTTAGTTTTAATAAACTTATTTCAAAATGAAAAGAAGGGCGAAGGAATATTTTTCAGGCTTCAAGTTTTTCATTCTCTGATTTAGAATCTCGGTTCTAAGAAAATGAAGCATGTACTGGGTATATTTTCTGGAAATTTTCATTGTTCAAAAAATAAAAAAAAATTGCTACAAGCAAACTGGAAGGAAAATAGGACAGGTTAAAAGGTGGATCTAGTGTTGTAATCCATAATTCATATTTTTTAAAGATTTATTTGAGAGAGAAAAAGGTGGAGGCAGCAGAGCATAGAGAAACAGTAGAGAGAAATCTCAAGCAGACTCACTGCTGAACACAGATTCCCAACTTAGGCCTCTGTCTCAGGACCCTGAGTTCATGACCTGAGTGAAAATCAGAGTTCAAATGCTTAGGTGTGCCTGAGTGACTCAGTTGGTTAAGTGCTGACTTAACCAACTGTGGAGACTGGAGATTCTCTGCCCCCACTTGCTTTCTTTCTCTCTCTCTTAAATGTTATATAGATAGATAGATGATAGATAGATGATAGATAGATGATAGATAGATAGATAGATAGATAGATGATAGATAGATAGATAGATAGATAGATAGATAGATAGATAGATAGATAGATAAATCTTGGCAGGGGAAGGATCATACGCTTAACCAACTCAGCCACTTAACATATACCCTTTAATAATTCATCTGTAACAGTAAATTATCCTTATGATTAAACCCCATATCCCTCCTTTTCGTGCCATAATTTATCACTGGGGCTTAGCACCTCCACAAGACTTCTTACCCACTTCCTATCCATTTCTTGTACATTTGTTTTTTGTCCCCCATTAGAATGTAAACTTTCTGAAAATTCTGTTCTTCCAACCTCTAAATCTTTTACACCTAGCTCTGGGTCTTCCATATAATGGAAAATTATTATGTATTTATTAAATATATATTTAAAGAAATGAAAAATAAATGTTTGCTGAATGCAGAATTTAAAAAAAGAACTCAATGATTATCAGGGAGGAACAAGAAAAATGCATACCTTGTTGGGTCACCCCCAACAACTTCTCACATGCTCTCAATACAAAAGGCAACTGTTCAAATATCACAAGGGTTTCACGTTCATTGTGCCGACCTTTCCCTCAGAAATGCCTTACAGGCTGAGGAGAATTGGAGCAGAGGGTTCATTTATAGAAGAGGAAAGGCCAATTACCCTCATTATCAAATTCTTCCTCTTGGAGCCTATGAATGCAAAAGATGCATTACAATGCATTGTTTCTAATTAATGCAAAGTATCTATTTTCCTATCTATTTATATGCTAATTTGTAAGTGCAGAGGTATTAACTAATCAAAACATTACTAAAACATTTGAACATGACAGCAAAGGAATACTTTACAAAATTAAACAGTCATATTGACATTATATTTTGGGGAGTGTGTGTGTGTGTGTGTGTGTGTGTGTGCGCGCATTTGTGTGTTCCAAAGTAACATAAATAAAACAAATAATGATTTTTTTCTTTTACATTGGCAACTAGATAGATAGTGAATACTAGAGTAGCAGGTGTTCATATTTTGTAGAAATATGTAATACTTAATTTTCAGAAAATTAAATAGAAAAATACAGCTTTATGGGGCGCCTGGGTGGCTCAGTTGGTTAAGCGACTGCCTTCAGCTCAGGGCATGATCCCGGAGACCCGGGATCGAGTCCCACATCGGGCTCCCTGCTCCACGGGAAGCCTGCTTCTCCCTCTCTCACTCCCCCTGCTTGTGTTCCCTCTCTCGCTGTGTTTCTCTCTGTCAAATAAATAAATAAAATCTTAAAAAAAAAAAAAAAGAAAAATACAGCTTTATTTGGTACTCAAATTCTAATAGAGAGAAAACTTTTAATATTGAAGAAGAATCTAACTTATGAAAATGATTTTAATATTATAATCATTTTATTTACATATTTGATAAACATATTTAAATTTTGTAAACTTTGACGACTCTTTATTAGTCCTTCAGATCACTGACAGTGATTATAATTTGATAAAGTTGGGGCACGGGGGTGGCTCAGTTAAGCATGTGACTCCTGATTTTGGCTCAGATCATGAGAGCAAGAGGGTATCGGGCTCTGAGCTGGGCACGGATCCTGCTTAGATTCTTTCTTTCCCTCTCCCTCTGCCCTTCACCCCCCGTTCATGCTCATGTGCTCTTAAAATAAAATAAAATAAAATAATTTGATAAAGTTATAGAAATAAAAAATAAAAGAGTGGAACTGAGGAAACAAAAAGAGCTGAAAATAAAAACAGAAAATCTTCAAAGAGACAGTTGGTTTAAATTTTGAAAGCTAGAATGAATTAAAGTAAAGCTGCTGATGAACATAGTCAATATACAATTTGAGAACAGGGCTTTACTAATTGTTTATTTAGTGAAGATTGATTTACTGGTCTCACAATGAAAACAAACAACAAATTATTCTCATCAAATTCAGAACTCAACCAGCTCAGATGCAATCTCTGCAACGCCAAATTCTTTGCTAAATGAACATTTAATTACTGATCAAAATAATGAAACAAAACAAGGAATTATTTATATCAAGTTCACAACTCCGAAGCAAGCATTGCCACTACAACCTGCTCCTTAGAAAAAGAAGAAAATTGCATTCATGAAGTCCACAAGTTGAAAAAGCAACATGAAACCTCTGCAGTTTAAGCCCTTTATTAGATGGTGATCCAAGAAAAGAGCTTCCATGTCTTAGTAACAATGTAATTATGTTTCTATTTAATCAAATTAATGGTTTCCCATTAGATAAACATGGAAGGAAATCTACTATTTTAAAGTTACTCTAATATTATTTCAAAAGGAGAAAGAAACTACAGAAACTGGCTTTGACATTCTAAGTTCAAAATTCCAAGTTCCAAACTCAAAGGCACAAGCATGTGGCAGAGGATGTATAGCATCTAAAGTCAATGTGGTTTATAATACTTCTATGTTACAGGTATGAAGGCAGATTCATAAAATTCAGACAACCTGTTCAAGGTCTGAACAAAGAACAGTCGCTTTCAGATAAAAAAAAAAAAGTATATATTTAAGCCTAATATTAATTTTTTCTTCCCTCGCTGTCATTAACCAGTTGTCTCCTATTGACTCAAAGAAAAGACATCTGCAATATGCATTTTATTAAAATAAATGTTTAGGGGGTACTTGGGTGGCTTGGTCACTAAGCATCAGCCTTCAGCTCAGGTCATGATCCCCGGGTTCTGGGATCGAGCTCCACACGGGCTCTCTGCTCCACGGGAAGCCTGCTTCTCCCTCTTCCACTCCCCCTGCCTGTGTTCCCTCTCTTAGTATGTCTCTCTCTGTGAAATAAATAAATAAGATCTTTAAAATAAAAAATAAAATAAAATAAATCTTTAAGATGTGTGTTTTAATGTTTATGGGCCTTTACAACAGTAATGTCATGGAAAGAATATTTTATTTAAGTTTAGAAAACCTGACTTTGAGGTTCTTGCCTGCAACTTAGCTACTAGCAAGAACCTAAATAAAGTTACTTCTATTTTTTTTATCACTCTGAATTTGTTTCCTTGATTATAAAACAGAAAATTATGTCAGGTCCCTAGTGTTGGCATGAGATTAAGTGAGATAATATCAGTGTGTGAGGCTGAATGAGGCCAACTCCCAACCTTCTCCAGATGTACACATCCTAATCCACAGAACCTGTGAAAATGGTCCTTGCACAGAAGAAGGGACTTTACAGATACGATTAAGTTAAGGATCTTGAGATGGGGAAATTATCTTGGTTTGCTGAGATGGTTCCGATGTAATCACAAAGAGGAAAGCAGAAAAATCAGAGAGAAAAGCAATATAACTGTGGAAGCAGAGAGAGATATTGGAAGATACAAAGGTGCTGACTTCCAATACAATAATGGCCAGGAGCCAAGGAATCTAGGTGGCCTCGGAAGATTGACAAGGCAAGGAAGTGGGCTTCCCACTAGAGTCTCCGAAAGGAACTCAGCCCTGCCAATACCTTGATTTCAGGACTTCTGATCTTTACAACTCTGAGATAATGTATCTGTGCTATTTTAAGACACTAAATTTGTCATTTTCTATAACAGTGACAGAAAACTGAAACAAAGGTGAATCTCCATGCATAGGGCTAATGTGAAATGAAGGATAATCATGTGAAATGAAGAACAATCTATTTTGAGGGGTTCTAGTGAATGTCAAATGTGATCATGTATGTGAGAAATCTTCATAACTCATCAAGTGTTAAATAAATATTAGCCCTAACTGCATAGCTCAGGAAACTTGTCTCTCCATAGTGGGGCCCACTTGACTTTAAAATGTCAACAATCAACAACTTGGGGAAGTAAATAAGTCATTGACAATAAAGCACTTTCACAGCATGGAGAGACCTAGAGGATACTCTTGCTTTCTACATGTACAGACCACAAATGTGTGACAAAGAGGGTAAGCACAGAGGCCCAAGGTTATTCTAGACTGGGAAATCAGGGGCAGGCTTGATTAGGTGGAAAGCTCACTGTGCTGAAAGCAGAATAAACAGGTGTCCATGTCCAAATCTTCTTCAGACTTGCCTGTTCTCAGCCTCCTAGAAAATAGTTGTGTTCTGGAAGCAGACAACTCAACAATTATCAGTCAAAGCATGAACTCATGCTGCCAACAATGGCCTACCTTAAGTAAAGGCCATTCTGTGGTGTTTAATATAAAATGTAATTTCTAGAATTTGAAATCCTTTTGAATTTCCTATACAACTGAAGTGTTTCTGTATTAAATGAAATAACTTTTAGGATAGTTGCTTGTCCTTAAATATATGATTCTTTCAAATACCAAAAAAAAAAAAATGTTTCATTTTAAAAAAATCCATTACTTTCCAGTCTGTTTTTTCAATATGCAAGTTCTTACAATTTTAATTTAAAAAAAATACCAATAACTGGAGAACTCTTCTTAGTTATTGTATTAGAATTGATTCTGCTAAATTTTACCTGGTTTGAGGGAACAGAATCAAGGATCTTTAGAATATAAGTTGTTTTTTTAATCCTGATCTTATTTTCAGAGACATTGAGTTGATTTCACAGAAATGCCACTTCTAAGACAGTTAGGAAAAGATGCTTCCTTGTTCTCAGTTTTTCTTCTCCTTCATCAATCAGAACGTTAGAAATAAGGAAGATACCACAGAAGAGATGGCATTAGATGGAGAAGTGGAAGAACCGTCTCAATTTTCCTTTCCATTTTGAGATCTGCTGCAGACTACCAATTGAAATTATTTTTCTGGCACCCTCCAGAAAAAAAAACAGAAGTTAAGAACATTGTTTTTAAATTTTTTGTTACTATTGAATATTTGGTAGTAGTATATCAACACTGAGAATGTTCACCGAGATATCTATTACCTATCTATCTACTTATCGTCTAGCGTCTATAGATAGATAGAACAAAAAGTATGTGCTAAGACTGACACAAGATTACAGATGATGTGACTAAATGAAACCTCCAAAAAAAGCTGTGCAGATGCTTATGGGAGTTACCAAACAAGGAGTGGCCTGGATATCTCTCGGGTGGGCTCTGGAGATCATTTGGCTCTGCTAAGCACTTGCTCCTTGCCAAAGACTCTTAGGATCCCACTGGAGGTACAACTCTGCATCCTTGGGTGCCATTGTTGCAAGCCAGAACCCAACATGACGTAAACCTTTCCCAGGGGATCTGGCAGCAGATAGCACACCTTGAGATCCCTCAGTGCCATGATAGCTACATTTTTCTCACACAGAATCACTTTCAGTGAATGTAATTTTAAAAAGTTACTTCTTGCTAATTAAATTGTTTGCAATAAGAGAAAAAGAGAAAAGGTTTACTACAATGCAAGTCATGACCTTCCATTTTCTTTGCTCAAATGTTACTAATTTTGTTCAGTTTCTAGGAAATGGTTATAACTTGCATCATTAATTTCTTTCTGATAGCTTTAGAAATAATCAAACAAATCTAATGTCATCCCCAAGCTATATAGAAGACAACTTAGAATATTTTCAGATTAAATTCAGACTTAGACTGAAAGGATTCTTAATTTCTATCTCTGTCTTATAAGGTTTTCAGTTACCTACAAATTAATCCTATCAACAAAATGGTACCAGAGGTTATAAGACCTAAATTACAATTGAAAAAATAAAATTTAAATATCTACTTCCAATATTTCTCATTTTTCCTTATTCATCTTCCCCAAAATTCAAGGTCTATGTCTCATGATATGTGATGCAATCCAGACAATGGTTTAGCATAAGATAAAGTTATGAGTTTATAAAAAAAAACTCATTGCACAACATCACAGAACAACTAAGAACATCTATTCTCTATATCTATTTTATCCTTTAAAGAAAATGAACAAAGAAACAATAAAGGAAACTGAAATATTGTTGACACCAATGCTCTGCAACCAAATCTACACCTGCCACAAGTGTCCAGATATTTCTGATCTTTCAAAGTGTTTAGAGTTCCAGTTCTCATGCATTTCTGACAATACCAAAGGTCTACTCCCAACTACTGAGCAACTAGCTATTTTATTTCTACATTTTCATAATAACCCAGAAAACCCAATCTCATACTACTGAAAATATTTTTCAGTAGTATGAGATTGATCTTCTGAGTTGATCTCAGAAGTTGATCTGAGTTGATTTTAGGACCAAGCTAGGCTTCAAAAATTGTGAAATTTACCCCAATAAGGGATTTTAAAACAAAGTTCTCAGAAATGTGAATCAATGTCAAAATCAAACCTTTTCATAAAAATATTTATCTTACCAGAATGCTTCCACACATTAGGCACACACCACTTGGGCAAATAATGGCAGTATTTAATATATGTTAGCATGTACTTAAACTAACAGAAATCTTCTGGGTAATAAATCTAAGATAAGAAGTATTTCTTTTACTAATGTTCTAAATAGAAGGCCTCTTGGAATGCTCAAGTAGGTTGACTTGTGTTTGAAAGGGATCATCTTCAAAGACTTTTCCTTAAGTCTTAATGATATTAGAAGATGTGTAAGTTGCTGCTCTGATTTTGACTAAGAAAATAACCCTCGATCTCCTGGATATGAAATGGCATTCACTGAGGGGTTTATTATTAGATACCATGGCTGATCTGAAATGATAATGCCCATAAAAAATGAGGTTTTGATTCTGATGGTTGTGTCCTGGTACATTTGTCAAACTGTGTTTGACATGGTCATGAATTTTAAGTATTAGGCTATTTGTGTAAAATATCTATAATTTTATGTTTTGCTGTCTTTGAATTGATCATTTCTCTGTTCCTTCATTACCAAATGAAAAATAACGGGAAATGTTTGTCTATGTTGTATGCTCATAAGCAGTAGAACTAATTTGGAGATCTCTGGAATCAGATTTTGTTAGAAGACATTATGGCCCTCTTTGGGCAAGCTCAACTCCATTTTATACATTGTGAAATCAAGAAAACTGTCTTTATCACATCTCGATGTGCCCAGGTCAGGCCATTAAAAACAAGCTCAGATAGAGGATGGGGACTCAGATAGAGGATTCATAGTATTGCAAATTATTTCCATCATAACTTCTTCTCATTTTTCTTCATTTCTCTTGGCTCTCTTTATCAAAAGGGATGCATTCTCCTAAGACAAAACGAGCAGCTTTTCCATTTTCTGTGTAACACATAATTCACTATAGAAGGCAATATGTTATCTTAATAAAAATAATTCATCAAAAAGGCAAACAATACTAGTATGGAACACCTCAAAGTTTGTCTTTGGCTCAGCTGATGATGCCAGGGATTCTCAGATCAAGCCCCATGTTAGGTTTGTCCTTCTGCAGGGAGCCTGCTACTCCCTCTCCCCCTGCTTGTGCACTTTCTCTCTCTCTCTCCCCCTTATGTCAAATAAATAAATAAAACCTTTTTTAAAAATACTAATATTATCACCATTTATTCATAAGCAGAAGTTAAAGGGCCCAACAATTGTTTCAGAACAGTTTTTAAATTGCTATTTGAGAAATAATGGACATACAGTAAATTTCACATTTTTAATAGTACGAGTTGATCAATGTTAACATATGTATACATCTGTAAAACCATCACAACCAAGATAACTAACATACATTACCATTATTCCTCAATGCCCTTTTTAAAATTCATCCCCAATCAATGACTATAGATAAATTAATATAATTAAGATATCAAAATATTAGTTTGTATCTTTCAATATGCATATAAATGAAATTACATCTTATCTACATTTTGCAGAGGAATAAATCTAGTTTATCTTACTCAAAATAATATTTTTTTAGATTCCATGGAAGCCTCGTATCAAAGGTTTTTCCTTTTATTGCTAATAGCAGTCTATATACATGGGTATATCACAGCTCATTTATCCATACACTTATTGGTGGATATTAAATTTTTTTCTATGAATATTCATGTATAATTCCTTTATACACATGCTTTTTATTTCTCTATAAAGTTAATATTTAAAAGAATAAATTTTTATTTACTAAATAAAGCCCTCTTGGTTGAACTCTTTCATACCATGTATCTCCCTCACTTCTCCAAAGTGAAAAATACATCTGGTCCAGTTTTTTGTAATTTTTCTATATCTTAAAGGAATATACTTGGTTTTTTAAAAAAATTAAGCCTTTAATTTTTTAGGGAAATTTTAGGTTTACAACAAAATTGAGAGGGAGGTATGGAGATTTTCCTTAGACCCCTGTGTCCACACATGCATAGCCTCCTTCATTGTCATCATCCTCCCCAGAGTGGGATGTTTTTATAGTTGATAACTGATGAACTTAAACTTATATTATCATCACCCAAAGTCCATCGTTTACATTAGGGTTCATTATTGATGTTGTACATTCTTTGGGTTTAGACAAATGTATAATAACATGTATGCATCATTATAGTAACTTACAGAGTACTTGCACTGCCCTAGAATGACCTGTGCTTTCATCTACTCAGCCCTCCCTGCTGCTAGCTCCTGATACCACTCCACTGACTTTTTCTTTTTTTTTAATTTTTACTATTTCAACAGTTTTACTTTTTCCATAATGTCATATAGTCAGAGTTATACAATATGTAGCCTTTTCAGATTGGCTTCTTTCACTTAGCAATATACACTTGACACTTCTGAATGTCTTTTCGCTGCTTGAAAGCTCATCTCCTTTTATTGCTGAATAATAGCTCATTGTCTAGATGAACAATGGTTTATTTATCTATTCACCTACTGAAGGACATCTTGGTTGCTTCCAAGTTTTAGCAATTATGAATAAAGTGACTATAAATATCCAAGTACAGGTTTTTGTACAGACATATGTTTTCTGCTCCTTTGGCTAAATACCATGGAACATGATTGCTACAATGTCTGGTAATAATATATTCAGTTTTGTAAGAAACTGTCAAAATGTCATCCAAAGTGGTGGTCCATTTTGCCTTCCCACAAGCCATGAATGTGAGTTCCTCTTGTTCCTCAGTGCCAGTGTTTTGGTGTTGCCAGTATTCTGAGTATCTCGTTTTTGGAATATTTTTGGTCTACATAAATTACACCAGAGAGTACACTGTCACTTACTATCTATAAAATAACTTTATTAAATCAACAATATTTTAAGATTTTTTCATATTCATATGTATTAATTCAACTGGTCACTACTCAAGGTACACATAACAGAGCAGAGGTATCAGCATCTTCTAGGAGCTTATCAGAAATGCAGGATCTCTGACTCCACCCCAGATCTTCTGAACCAGATATATGTTTTAACGAGAACCCCAGGTAATTTGTATACTCAATAAAATTTCAGAAGGAATTATATAGCTTATTATTTAATTAAAGCATAAGTAGTACACTACAAAAACATGGCACAATTTATTTCTATTTTCCCACTGCTGGGTATTTGAGTAGTTACCACTATTTTTGCTACAAAAAATTTTAGCACTTATCTTTCTCCATACCTCCTTGTTCATTCCTGTGAGCCTATTTGTAGGAAGTACCTAGAAATAAAATTATTCTTTCGATCAATAAGATTTTCAACTTTACCAGGTGTTACAAAATTACTCCTTAGAATAACTGTGTTGGTTTAGAAGCCACCAAAAATTTGTGTTTCCAAGTCCATACATCCTGGCAAATATTTGGTATTATCAGACTTTAAAAATTGTTATTATTCAGATCAGTATGAAAGATATCACTGTTGCCTTATCTCTTATTTACCTCATTAGTGAAGTTGAGCAGTTTTCCTATATTTATTGCCCAATCTTTTTCTTCCTTAAGAGCATTATCCATATATTATTGGGTCATTCATCAGTTTTTTATTGATTTGCAGAAATTTTTATATACTCTGGATAATAATCGTTTGTGACTTAAATGCAATATTTACTCTCAGTCTATGTGGGATATTTTCTGCTTATTTCTGCTGTCTTTTGCTATATCTAAAAATCAGTGCTAATTTTAACGTGGGTTCACTCAAAAATCTTTTCCTTTATGGTTTGAATTCCCAAAGTAATTAAAATATTCTGCTATGCTCTTTCCTAAATATTTCAATGCTTTCTTGTCACATAGAACTTTTACATTCATCTGGAATTTGTGTATTATAATGAGGCAGTAATCTAGGCTTTTCCTTCTGGATGGATAAAATGGATAGATGAATAAAAACTAGTCAACTTGTTTTCACTCATCTGTAAAGTTACCTCTAACATATTTCCAGTTATCATATATGTACCAATTTATATAGTTTTATTCTGCCTAATGATCTAATCATTTATGTTTGTAGTAATGTCCAGCAGTCTAAATTGTTACAGTTATTATAATAAAATATGACACCTCAAAAGCCAAATAATCTTACTTGGCTCCTAGTCATTAAAATCCTATTAATTATTTTGCTAATATTTTGCTTTTCTATATGCCCTTTAGGATAACTTGAAAAGAAGATAATTTTCAAAGGAACAGTGGTTAAACTGACAACCGACTTTATCAGCTGCAAGGGAGGAGAGGTGAATTTCAATGGCCCTAAAGGGGCATTGAATCCTGGCCGCCTAATAGTACAAAGGGATTAAATCTTTAAAGTGCTAAAGGAAGATTATTATAACTCTAGACTATTACATCCAGATAAATATCACTTAATTGTAGGGGAAAATAAATATACTTCAATATATGTAAATACCAGAAGAATGTAGTAACCACAGATTCTTATTAAAAGAACAATCAAAAGATTCCCACCAACAAGAAGAAAACTCAGGGTGCAAGGAGGAAAATACTGGGAAAGAAACTGTGTTTTGTCTCAGGAGAGTTGTTTTAATTAATTCAAGAAAATGAACTCAGATAAAACTCAAGGTGTCATATAACCAAAAGACAAAAGGGAAGAATTGATACTGGGGGTATTAGCAAACTCAGACTTTATTAGAAGTCTTGGAACTTACTTTTATTTTTCTTGTTTGGTTATTTTGAATCTGGAGATGTATATCTTCAATTCTGGCAAATCTTTTTTTTTTTAAGATTTTATTTATTTTAGAGAGAGAGAGAGAGAGAGAGAGCATAGGGAGAAGCAGAGAGAGAGGGACAAGCAGACTCTGCACCAAGTACAGAATCAGATTTGGGACTTGATCCCAGGACCCTGCAATCATGACCTGAGCCAAAATTGAGTCAGATACTTAACCAACTGAGCCACCCAGGTGCTCCTTGGAAAATTCTTTTAATATTATTTCGTGGTCATTCTTCACAAACCTCTCCCTCTGTAAATTCTACTAGATATATGTATTTTTGTTCATGTTTCATTTATTCTGTCTTCTACAACTCTAATTTTATTTTCCATATTGCAATCTCTGTAAATTCCTCAGTAGTTTTCAGTTATGTTCACTCTAGACATATTCTACTTTTTCAGGTCTCTTTTATAAGTTAAGTTGGTATCTTTTCTTACTAATCTGTTTTTCATTCAAATCTTTTTTTAAGTCATAATTTTTTAAAAGACTATTTCTTCTTTTATCTTCTCAAAGATCTCAAGCATACCTTTCTGATTGTTCGATTTGTAGGCTCATTTTGAGTACAGACTTCTGATTCTAAGGAAATGGGTCAGGAATTGTGTCTTAAATTATTGGCTGGAGGAATATTGAGATTCAGTCCCTGGGAGGGCAGCAGATTAACTCACATAATGCCTGAAATCCTTTCTCAGCTTCTAGCCATCATCCTGACAAATTTGATACAAACCCTGACCAAGTTCATTTTGATGTTTCTTTTAAGCCTTCCCCCCTGCCCCGGCCTCGAAGGTGTTGGACCCTGACCACCTATGCCAGCTTCTGGAACCCAGCAAGTTCTGTGTCTTTCAAGTCTAATGGCTATCTCTGTTCTACCTCTGTTCTAGTGAAAACGGAGATGTTTATTTTGTTTGGAAGTAGCTTTATCTTTTAATATGGAAGGTTCAAACATACACAGAATACTATGTTTCCCTTGAAGAGATGTCTCATACTGCATTTGCTTACATCAGTGACTGTACACCTAAGATGATTTGGGTTAACCCCACACAAATCTACAGAATCTTGTCAGCAATGCCTTGCAATCATTTTGGAGAAACTTCTTTGGATGCTTTCTTTTGGAAATACTCTTCTCCATGATCCTGCAGTAACTTCTATTAAAATACCAATATCACCTCAGTCTTCCCATTCCCATGTTGATTAAGGAGAATTTTACAACACAGGGTCCCTCAAAGAGTCTTTCTGATGCCTCACAGAGTGATCTCTGTTGTCTCCTCGAGGACTATCTATATCGTTGCTACCTGAATCTGTATTACACAGTAATTTAACAGTCAGATCAACACTGATTTTAATCTGGACTCTTTCATGCGATAGTTAGCAAACTATTTAATCTTGTTAAATTTCATATTTCTAATTTGTTAAAATGAAAACTATAATATACACATGGTCCTCATATGAAGATTAGAGATAGTTGAGCATATGAGGTGATCGGAAATGAAAAATACCTAATGCTGTTGCTTTCACTATTATTAAAGTGAAATGTATACTTCACCTCTCTTCTAAAAACTCTCCCCTCACCTCTAGCGTGGTGCTATTTCTCTACAGTTGGACCCTGACTACTCAGTGCAGTATGAAGTGTCCTTCCCTTGCTGTGCAGCTCATATGCTTCTATTTCTTTTTCTTTTCTTTTTTTTAAGATTTTCCTTATTTGGGGTGCCTGGTGGCTCAGTGAGCTAAGCATCTGTCTTAAGCTCAGGTCATGATCCCAGGGTCCAGGGATTGAGCCCCACTTCAGGCTCCTTGCTCAGCAGAGAGCCTGCTTCTCTCTCTCCCTTTTCTGCCCCTCCCTACTTGTGTGCTCATGCTCTCTCTCAAATAAATAAGCAAAATATTTTTTAAGTCTTTTTTTAAAAAATATTTAACTTATTTATTTGGGAGACAGAGAAAGCATGGGTGGAGGGAGGGGAGGAGCAGAGGAAGTGGGAGAGGGATAAGCAGACTCCCGCTGAGCACAGAACATGAGGAGGGGCTGGAACCCAGTACCCCTAAGATCATGACCTGAACCAAGGTCAGTTTTTTAATCAACTGAGCCACTCAGGCATCCCTCTGTTACTTTTAAGTAAGCAACATTATAAGATAAGCTTTAAAAAATTAAGCGGAGAATATCAAAACATCTACACAGATGTCTGTTGAAGTTTCTCCATAGATTTTATGGATTCTTTATAGAAAATATCATGAACTTAAACATCTAGATTCAATTTCCATGAACATTTTATCTTCAGTATGTAAAAATAAACCAGGGATACATTGATGGAGTTTGTCGAAGATAGTCATAGAGAAGGAATGGAGTCTTTAGAACTATGTTGCTAACTTCAGTTTCACCTTCCAATTTGCTTATCTTTCTCAAAGTGTAGTCATTGGAAATAAATTGTTTTCATTTATAAAAAGAAAATTGAGTTGTTAAGCTTTTGTCTTGAGGAAATAGCAGCAGTTCTGAACCTGTGGCTTAGAATGACAAAACTTACAAAACTTTACTTGAAAATCTTCATGTATAGAGACACAAATGAGTCTGCTTTAATAAAATGCAGGCATCTGGATTTGTCAGGTCTCAGTACACTAGTATATCTGGACTGGCTGAAAATATTAGACCTGAATGTCAGGAGGAAGTATACAAACAATGTGACTCAGATAAACAATTGGAGGAAGAAGCTAATGGGCAGAAGAAAACATTACAATTTTAAAAGAGAAAGCCTTGCAACAGTTAGACTATTCCAAAAAAATAGTTATAAGAATCATCATTTATCATAAACTTTTATCTTTGCAGTTTATTTCCTGATTCACATTTTTTTAAGATTTTGTTTATTTATTTGACAGAGAGAGATCATAAGTAGGCAGAAAGACAGGCAGAGACAGAGGAGGAAGCAGGCTCCCTGCTCGGCAGAAAGTCCAATGCGGGCCTCGATCCCAGAACCCTGAGATCATGACCTGAGCGGAAGGCAGAGGTTTTAACCCACTGAGCCTCCCAGGCGCCCCTGATTAACATTTTTTAATAGTATGTTACATTTTGGGGTTTTTTTTTCTAACTTTCAAATTGGTGCTAAACACAAACTGTAAAAACCTGGAAGTCTCTTGGGGCATCTGGGTGGCTCAGTTGTTAAGCATCTGCCTTAGGCTCAGGTCATGAATCCTGGAGTCCCAGAATCGGCGGGAAGCCTGCTTCTCTCTCTCACTCCCCCTGCTTGTGTTCCCTCTCTAGCTGTGTTTCTTTCTGTCAAATAAATAAATAAAAATCTTTTTAAAAAATGGAAATCTGAAGGGGATATCACTGTTGATAATATAAAATGATAAAAAAAGGCACAAGATAACAGTTCTATGCTCACAAATTTGATAGATTAGATGGAATAGGCCAATTCCCTAGAGGATGCAAACTACCAAAATTCACCTAAAGATAAATTGAAACCTGAATAATTGTTATGGAAATTGGATCAAAAATTAAATATTTCAGCAAAAGAAAACACCAGGCCCAGATGGTTTCACTGGAATATTCTTCCAGACATTTCAAATTTTAAGCCTATAGTCTGTGTTAGATGTACTGTGTGCCTGATCTCAACCTCAGGACTATCCTAATGAGGAAGTATTCTTATCCTCAGTTACACTGGGTCTCCCTCAGAACTTTGTGTTATTTCTTGTCTCCAATCTTCTACTAGGTTTTGGTCTTATGAGCTGCAATTTCTCTCATCTTTTTTTGACTCTTTCTCCCTTTCCTAGTTTTTCACTACCAGAAACTCATATGTTTCATATCTCCAACCCCAGAACCCCAAATAATTCCTGTTGATCTCTTCTTGGATGTTGCATTTCCCTTTATCTTTTCTTGGGTTAGCCAAAGATGTATTTGTGTGTGTATGTGTGATAATATCATTGTGGGCACTTTTTCTTGTCAGTTAACATATATGTGAAAGATATTACTATTTTCTAAAAGCATCATTTTAGAACATTTATTACAACCTAGTAAAATGTATGTAGTTAAATATATATATTTTAATTTACTACCTACATTTGTGCAGGAATACTTAGCTGAGTTTTTTTTTAAGACTTACAGTCTTTAAAGTAGCATTTACTTCCACTTAGTTATAGAGTAATAGTCAATAAAGCAGAATTTCTGAAATACCTTTGATTGTATAATCTTCCATTTTGGCTCTATGCAAGTAGGAAAAAATAGAAACTTTTACTCAATCCAGCAATATCCACAAATATCCATGAGAATCATTAAAAAAAAATGTCCATAAGCAAGTTTCAACTTTCAATCTTCCTTTCACCTTCCTGATAACAAATTTATTTTGTTAAGACTGCTAGACCAGAAAAGATAACCTTGAATATATTAAATGTCTTATCTCTCCTACTTGTAAATGAAATGTGAGCATTTTTGGTTGCTTCTTCCAGAGCCAATTTACATTTCTGCTGGGACCATCTAAGTTGAGCACAATTGGCCCTACCCTAAGCTTTGAGACAAAGTTCCAATTAGCCTGAAATTATCCCACTGTTACTGGATAAGGATATGACACATAACAGAAACTAAAGGGAATCAGTGAATGACAATCCTCCTGACCCATGGCAGTTGAGCGGGAATATGCACTCTTACTACCCTAATTATAGTGAAGCTCATGACTTTGGTTCAAAACTTTATATTCCTCTGGAATCAAACGATGTTCAGATGTAAAGGATGGAACCACTGTAGACATTTTACTAACATGAGAGAAGGTAGGAGGAGGAGGGTGTCAATACAGAGATGAGAAAATCGCAAAGAACTGGAACAACAGGGTTGTTCACACTAACTCTCAAGCTTTCCCTGGATACTTATAATTACATTAACCCACAAATTCCTATTCATCTTCCAAGCTTTTGAACTATTACTTTTCTATTACTGTAAATGAAAACATTCTAACTGAGGCAGCCTATTAAGAGTTAAGCACAAAGAATTGTACAAAGAGGATGGGGTTGGGGGGAAGAGTGGGGAGGGGCTCAGCCCTGTATGCAAGAGTCCAGAGACTACTAGGGAAAATAATATATTAAAACAATTTTTTTATTTTTAAATTTATTTACTTTTTCTTACCATAGTACATACCCTTCCAATGTCCATCAACCACAAATCCAACACACCCACCTCCCTTCCCTCCAGTAACCCTCAATTTGTTTCCTGAGATTAAGAGTCTCTTATGGTTTGTCTTCTTCTTTGGTTTCATCTTGTTTCATTTTCCCCTCCCTTCCCCTATGATCCTCTATCTTGTTTTTCAAATTCCTCATATCAGTGAGATCATGTGATAATTGTCTTTCTCTGATTGACTTCTTTTTCTTAGCATAATACTCTCTAGTTCCATCTACATCATTGCAAATGGCAAGATTTCACCTTTTGATGACTGCATAGTATTCTAGTGTGTGTGTGTGTGTGTGTGTGTGTGTGTGTGTGCCACATCTTCTTTATCCATTCATCTGTTGATGGACATCTAGGCTCTTTCCATTGATTGGCTATTGTGGACATTGCTACTGTGAACATTGATGTGCACATGCCCTTCAGATCACCACATCTATCTTTAGGGTAAACACCCAGTAATGCAATAGCTAGGTCATAAGGTAGCTCTATTTTCTTTTTTTTTTTTTAAATAAAGATTTTATTTATTTGACAGCGAGAAACACAGAGAGAGAGGGAACACAAGCAGGGGGAGTGAGAGAGGGAGAAGCAGGCTTCCCGCCGAGCAGGGAGCCCGATGTGGGACTCGATCCCGGGTCTCCGGGATCATGACCTGAGCCGAAGGCAGTCGCTTAACCAACTGAGCCACCCAGGCGTCCCGAGGTAGCTCTATTTTCAACTTTTTGAGGAACCTTCATACTGTTTTCCAGAATGGCTACACCAGCTTGCATTCACACCAAGAGTGTAGGAGGGTCCCCCTTTCTCTGTATCCTCACCAACACCTGTCATTTCCTGACTTGTTAATTTTAGCCATTCTGACTGGTATGAGGTGGTATCTCACTGTGGTTTTGATTTGTATTCCCCTGATCCTGAGTGATCTTGAGCTTGACACATGACACACTTTTCATGTGTCTGTTGGCCATTTGGGTGTCTTCTTTGCAGAAATGTCTATTTATGTCTTCTACCCATTTCTTGGTTGGATTATTTGTTCTTTGGGTGTTGTGTTTGATAAGTTCTTTATATATTTTGGATACTAGCCCTCTATCTGATATAGCATTTGCAAATATCTTCTCCCATTCTGTCAGGTGTCTTTTGGTTTTGTTGACTATTTCCTTTGCTGTGCAAGAGCTTTTGATCTTGATGAAGTCCCAATAGTTCATTTTTGTCCTTGCTTCCTTTGCCTTTGGCAATGTTTCTAGGAAGAAATGCTGCAGCTAATGTTGCTGGCTGTGTTCTCCTCAAGGATTTTGATGGATTCCTGTCTCATATCGAGGTCCCATCCATTTTGAGTCTATTTTTGTGTGTGGTATAAAGAAATGGTCTGGTTTCATTCTTCTGCATGTGGATGTCCAATTTTCCCAGCACCATCTGCTTTTTGGAAGATGTGTTGAATAGAGTTGAAGGTCCATTTCTGGGCTGTCTATTCTGTTCCATTGTTCTGTGTGTCTGTTTGTGTGCCAGTACCATACTGTCTTGATGATTACAGTTTTGTAATAGAGCTTGAAGTCTGGAATTGTGATGCTGCCACTTTCAGTTTTCTTTTTCAACATTCCTCTTTTCGGGTCTTTTTCATATAAATCTTAGGATTATTTGTTCCAATTCTTTGAAAAAATTGATGGTATTTTGATAGGGAGTGCATTAAATTTGTAGATTGCTTTAGGTAGCATAGGCATTTTCACAATATTTGTTCTTCCAATCTATGAGCATGGAACATATCCATTTCTTTGTGTCTTCCTCAATTTCTTCCATGAGTGTTCTATAGTTTTCTGAGTACAGATTCTTTTCTTCTTTGGCTAGGTTTATTCCTAGGTATCTTGTGGTTTGGGGAAAATTATAAATCGGATCAATTCCTTAATTTCTCTTTCTTTTGTCTTGCTGTTGGTGTATAGAAATGCAATTGATTTCTGTGCATTGATTTTATATCCTGACACTTTACTTAATTCCTGTATGAATTCTAAAAGTTTTGGAGTGGAATCTTTTGGATTTTCCACATTAAAGTATGATATTATCTGCAAAGAGTGAGAGTTTGACTTCTTTGCCAATTTGGATGCCTTTTATTTCTTTTTGTTGTCTGATTGCTGAGGTTAGGACTTCTAGTACTATGTTGAATAGCAATGGTGATAGTGGACAGCACTGCTGTTTTCCTGACCTTAGCATCTCAGTTTTTCCCCATTCCCTGTGGGGTTTTTTATAGATGGCTTTGATGATATTGAGGTATATACCCTCTATCCCTACACTGTGAAGAGTTTGTTCAAGAAAGGATGCTGTACTTCGTCAAATCTTTTTTCAGCATCTATTCAGAGTATCATATGATTCTTCTTCTTTCTTTTATTAGTGTGTTGTATCACATTGATTGTTTTGCAGATGTTGAACCAAACTTTCAACCCAGGATTAATCCCATTTGATCATGGTGAATAATCTTTTTAATGTACTGTTAGATCCTATTGGCTAGTATTTTGGTGAGAATTTTTGCGTCCATGTTCATCAGGGATATTGGTCTGTAATTCTCAGTTTTGATGGGGTCTCTGTCTGGTTAGGGGATCATAAAATGAGTGTGGAAGTTTTCCTTCCGTTTCCATTTTTTGGAAGAGTTTTGGGAGAATAGGTACTAATTCTTCTTTAAATGTTTGGTAGAATTCCCCTGGGAAGACATCTGGCCCTGGGCTCTTGTTTTTTGGGAGATTTTGATGACTGCTTCAATCTCCTTACTGGTTATGGATCTCTTCTGGTTTTCTATTTCTTCCTGGTTCAGTTTTGATAGTTTATATATCTCTAGGAATGCATCCATTTCTTCCAGATTGTCAAATTTGCTGGCATATAGTTGCTCATAATCTGTTCTTATAATTTTTTGTATTTCCTTGCTGTTAGTTGTGATATCTCCTCTTTCATTCGTGATTGTATTAATTTGGGTCCTTTCTCTTTTCTTTTGGATAAGTCTGGCCAGGGGTTTATCACTCTTATTAATTCTTTCAAAGAACCAGCTCCTAGTTTTGTTGATTTGTTCTACTCTTCTTTGGGTTTCTATTTTATTGATTTCTGCTGTGACCTTTATTATTTCTCTTCTGCAGGGCTTAGGCTTTCTTTGCTGTTTTTTGTCCAGCTCTTTTAAGTGTAGGATTAGGTTGTATATTTGAGACATTTCTTGTTTCTTGAGAAAGGCTTGTATTGCCATATACTTTCCTCTCAGAGCCACCTTTTCTTCATCCCAAAGATTTTTAACGGTTGTGTTTTCATTTTCATTTGTTTCTATGAATTTTTTAATTTAATATTCTTTAATTTCCTGATTGACCCATTCATTCTTTAGCAGGATACTCTTTAGCCTTCATGCATTTGAGTTCTTTCCAACTTTCTTCTTGTGGTTTAGTTCTAGTTTCAAAGCTCTGTGGTCTGAAAATAGGCAGGGAACAATTCCAGTCTTTTGGTATGGGATGAGACCTGATTTGTGGCCAGGATGTGATCTGTTCTGGGGAATGTTCTTTGTACACTAGAGAAAAATGTGTATTCTGTTGCTTTGAGATGGTATGTTCTGACTATATCTGTGATGTTCATCTGGTCTAGTGTGTCATTTAAAGACTTTATTTTCCTGTTGATCTTTTGCTTCAATGATCTGTCCATTTCAGTGGGGGGGGGTGTTAAAGTCCCCTATTATTGTACTATTGTTGATGCATTTCTTTGATTTTTTATTAATTGGTTTATGTTCTTGGCTGCTCCCATGTTAGTGGCATAGCTATTTTAATTTGTTAGATTTTTTATTATATGATACTATTTATATGAATTATCAAGAATAGGCAAATCCATGGAGACATAAATTTGGTGATTTCTAGGGGAAAATAGGCAGTGACTGTTAATGAGATTTCTTCAGGGTAATGAAAACATTCTAAAATTGATTGTGGTGATGGTTACACAGTTCTGAGTATATACAAATTAATTGTATACTTTATTTTTAAAAATAATAACAAAAATAAAATTATTAGATCTTCTTGTTGGACAGACCCTTTAAGTATTATATAGTGTCCTTCTTCATCTATATTATAGTCTTTGGCTTAAAATATAATTTGTCTGATATAAGGATTGCCACCTCAGCTTTCTTCTGATGTTCATGAACATGGTAAATTGTTTTCCATACCCTCACTTTAAATCTGGAGGTGTCATTGGGTCTACAGTGAGTTTCTTGGAGACAGCATATCAATGAGTTTTGTTTTTTTATTCATTCTGATACCCTGGGTCTTCTGATTGGGGCATTTAGCCCATTTACATTCAAGGTAACTATTGAAAGATATGAATTTAGTGCTATTGTATTGCCTGTAAGGTGACTATTACTGTATATTGTCTCTGTTCCTTTCTGGTCTATATTACTTTTAGGCTCTCTATTTACTTAGAGGACCCCTTTCTTTATCTCTTGTAAGGCTGGTTTAGTGTTTGCAAATTCTTTTAGTTTTTGTTTGTTCTGGAAACTTTTTATCTCTCCTCCTATTTTCAATGACAATCTACCTGGATGTCATAGTCTTGGTTGCATATTTTTCTCATTTAGTGCTCTGAGTATATCAGGCCAGTTCTTTCTGGCCAGCTGGGTCTTTGTGGATAGCTCTGCGGCCAATCTAATATTTCTATCATTGTAGGTTAAAGACCTCTTGTCCCAAGCTGCTTTCAGGATTTTCTCTTTGTCTCTGAGTTGTGTAAGCTTTACTATTAGATTATGGGATGTTGGCTTATTTTTATTAATTTTGAGGGGTTTCTCTGTGCCTCTTGAATTCTGATGCTTGTTTCCTTCCCCAAATTAGGGACATTCTGTGCTATAATTTTCTCCAATATACCTTCTGCTCCCCTCTTTCTTTCTTCTTTTAGGATCCTAATTATTCTCATATTTTTTTGTCTTATAGTATCCCTTATCTCCCCAATTCTCCCCTCATGGTCAAGTAGTTGTCTCTCTTTTTCTCAGCTTCATTGTTTTTCCATCATTTGGTCTTCTATATCACTAATTCCCTCTTCTGCCTCATTTATCCTAGCAGTAAAGAGCCTCCATTTTTTATTGCACCTCATTGTTGTTGTTTTTTTTTTATTTCAATTTGGTTAGATTTTAGTTCTCTTATTTCTCCAGAAAGGATTTTATTTCTCCAGAAAGGAATTCTCTAATATCTTCTATGCTTTTTTTTTTCAACTTGGTTAGATTTTAGTTCTTTTATTTCTCCAGAAAGGATTTTATTTCTCCAGAAAGGAGTTCTCTAATATTTTCTATGCTTTTTTCAAGCCCAACTAGCATCTTTATAATCTTCATTCTAAACTCTAGTTCTAACATCTTATTAATATCCATATAGATTAGGTCCCCACCAGTTGGTACTGCCTCTTCTTTTTTTTTTTTTTTTTTTTTTTTTTTTTTTTTTTTTTTTTTTTTTTTTTTTTTTTTTTTTTTTTTTTTTTTTTTTTTTTTTTTTTTTTTTTTTTTTTTTTTTTTTTTTTTTTTGAGATCAGTTTTTCTGCCTTGTCATCTTGTGTTCAGAATGGTTTAACAACTATCTAGCTGAATTCCTGGGACCAGATGAAATTTAGTTCTCCTACTCCTCTACCATCTTGCCCCTCCTTCTTAAAAAAATTCTTAAATTTTAAATTTAAATTTAAGAAAACACTTTAATCTCAGTCTTCAAGGTCTGTCTTTGATGAAACTGGGTCACTCATGGCTGTCCCCAAATCATTATTCCTAAAGCATAATTTGACCACATTTAGCTAATATTAGAATGTGACTGGCTCAATATTCATATGCACGTGTCTATGTGTAATGACATTTTGAGATAATTGTTGATGTTCTTGTTCAGGTCCCAGTGAGACTAGGTTTGAATTATACCTTCAAGCTTTTCCTTTGCAAATTACAACTTTTCACATATAGAGAGTCCTTTTTATACCTTTAAGCTTTTCCTTTGCAAATTACAACTTTTCACATATAGAGAGTCTTTTTGCTTAAAACAAAAGCAATATAAAAGGAAATAAATTCATTCATTCTTCAAGCATTTAGAGAATAATTACCATCTCTAAATAAAAAAAATTTCCTCATTATAAATGTAGAACATTTACATTGTAGGAATTTTAAAAACATTGATGGCATACAAGAACACACACCCCATCCATAATTTTACTGTCCAGAGATTTCAACATTCATATTTTGTTGATTTATTAATATTTGATTGATAAAATTCCAGTTTCTGCACCACCCATCTATCTGAGCATGTTATACATACTATTTTGTAAACTACTTCCCTCCCATTCTCCTTGTAATTAAATATTCTTCCACATTAAAAAAGTCTCTATGAATTAAAGATATAGATAGATAGATAGATAGATACACACAGACACATACACACACACACACACACACACACATATCTCAAACTGAAAAATACCACTAAAAAGTATATTATGAAGCCATATCATTATTGCTTTGGGTATTTTAGATGAATAAAACATCTTATTTTATCACCTACCTTAAAAAAGTATTTGGATTTAAATGTAGGGCATTGAATTGAAAATTCAAAGAACCAGCTTCAATTCTGATACACATATATTTTATATATGACTAGTAAGTAGTAGTTTCAGCTATTTCATGCTGTTCATACCAGTTCCTGTGTTAATGTTGACCTCTGCTTGTCTTTCCTTTGGAAACCATCAGACAGTTTACACTGATTAGAAATGAAGAAAATAAAACTGTAAGACTATCATTTGAAAAAGTGTTAAAGCTATAAATGAATTTGGAGTTTCTTCCAGAACCTTTCATATCTATGGCTCTGAAGATATTAGCATTCGAGGAAAAATTCTTGATAACATCACAATCTTCTTTTTTTCCTCTAGCTTCTATTTTTTTTTCTTCAAACATGATGCCTGGGGACTAGAAATGATACACTTGAAAGCCATCAATAATCAAGTACAGGTTTCCATAGAAACCCAAAGCAAAATGCCTTTGTATTTTTTTCTTTTGCAGAGATACAACAGCAGAGCCAAATTTACTTAAGAGGATAAATGCTGTTCAAATGATTATGTGCTCATTTTATGTGCAAAATATATAATGAGAATTCCAAGTCTCATTTGTTTTCAGCTGTGAACTTATTTTAAGTTTTGGAATTTCTATTTTTTTTTCTTAAATATTCCAATGGCTATATTGGTAAAAAGGTATTTACTGGGGCACCTGGGTAGCTCAGTTGGTTAAGGATCTGCCTTCGGCTCAGGTCATGATCCTGGGGTCCTGGGTTCGTGCCCCAAGTCAGGCTTTCTGCTCAGTGGGGAGCCTGCTTCACCCTCTGCCACTCCCCATGCTTGTGCTCTCTTTCTTTTTCTCAAACAAACAAAATCTTTTTAAAAAGTATTTTGTTATTTTTATTATTGTATTTGCTATTGTTATATTACATAAGTATTTAAGAATTATATTTAGCTATCTTTAAATGCTTAACTGATATGTGTCAGATTCATCTATTGAGCAATAACAAAAGTAAATATATCAATTAACAAATAATATTTTTAAAATATTTTATTTATTTATTTCACAGAGAGAGAGATCACAAGTAGGCAGAGAGGCAGGCAGAGAGATGGGGAAGCAGGCTCCCTGCTGAGCAGAGAGCCCAATGTGGGCCTCCATCCCAGGACCCTGAGATCATGACCTGAGCCAAAGGCAGAGGCTTAACCCACTGAGCCACTCAGGTGCCCCAACAAATAATATTTTAAATCCCTTCTTATGATGGTTATATTTGTGCCACCAAGTAACATATATACGTGCAAAGGAAATCCTAGGACATTTTCATTCAAATGACATTTGCATATTAAGAATTATCATCAGAACTTCCTGGAATCAGTCTCAATCCAGGTTGTGTCTTGGTCTATTTCTTGTGCTTAAAACTGAGCTCCTGCTTTTATACCCTTGGAAAATATTTGTATATAGAAATCAACATTTCAAATTCTCTAGGAGCACCTGTTTGTTTGTTTGTTTGTTTGTTTAAGATTTTATTTATTTGACAGAGAGAAACACAGCCATAGAGGGAACACAAGCAGGGGGAGTCAGAGAGGGAGAAGCAGGCTTCCCGCTGAGCAGGGAGCCCGATGTGGGACTCGATCCCGGGTCCACTTGAGCCACCCAGGCGCCCCGGAGCACCTGTTTTAAAAAAGGCTTTCTCCTTGCAGTCAAATAAGTGGTCAAGCTCTGTAAGACAAATATTTTTATATTTGCTGAAGAGGACCTGTGAGTGAGTTCAGAAATGGGGTCACTCTTAGAACACTCCAGACTTATTTGGCTCTGTGGAAGGTGATAATAAATCAGAGACACAAATAAATGATTAGAAAAGGTGACTGTGAATCACAATTCACATTACCATGAATAATCAGTAATCTTTATATTTTACTTCATTTTTTTGCCTATTATATTTGTGGCAGAGTTATTTTTGAAAAATAGCACAGAAGGTTCAATTGAAAGATTCATCAGGAATGGCTTGAAAGCTAAAGATATCCTTGATAAAAGACAAGCAAGTTGTAACACAATTGCTCCCTACCCCAAAACCAAAATGGATATATTATACGTAGCCTTGACATTTTTTGAAAATTTGACCAAACATCTAATAGTTTCTTAGAGCTGCTTATAGAAAAATAAGATCTGTCCCTTTACAGATAATTTAGAGTAATCATGCTCAGTCTTCTCATCCTTCCTGGAGTATGTCCTTCACATTCCAACATGTTGCCTTTGCTTAAAATACTTGATCTTTCTGGAAGATCTCGTGTGACTGTCTACAGACACACAGCACACCCAGACCTCAATGGAAGCCCACTCCCCTAATCAGAAATATTCTCTTCTCTCTCCTTTGGTGATTCATGTCCTGTTTTGTTGTCATTGTTTCTGAATCCCTGTATCAAAGCATCACTCACAATCCACCTTAAATAAGCTTTCTTTCTAAGCACTTATTGACCGCTGATTTCAATTCTATGAAATTCAATAAAATTATTTCCTGAACACTAAAATTTGCAGTAAGATGAGAAAATGTGAAGAAAGCATATGCTCCATGTATATTAGGGAATCATGGGGAAGAAGTAATGCAATGTCTTCTCAGTTATTAAACAATGGATTGAATTTTCAATGAAGCAGAAAGAGGAGATTATATAGTAATTTTTAAAAATATTTTATTTATTTGACAGAGAGAGACACAGTGAGAGAGGGAACATGTGGAGAAGGAGTGGGAGAGGGAGAAACTGGCCTCCTGCAGAACAGGGAGCCCAATCAGGGCTCCAACCAAGGACCCTGGGATCATGACCTGAGTGGAAGGTAGATGCGTAATGACTGAGCCACCCAGGTGCCCCAGTAATTTTAAATATATTTGAGCACAACTTCTCTCTATATAAATATAAATACCTATTAGGTTAGCCCTCATGAAACACAAAAGACTGCTGATGTTGACTAATCTGTCGGGGAATACAAATTTAGGCAATGGTTCTTGATTTTTGATCCAAAGACACTCTGGTAATCCAGTGAAAGCTAAAATAAGTATACACATGTATACTCTGTCTCTTTCAGCATCTTATCTGTTTCTCTCTCTCTCTCTCTCTCATACACACACACACACACACACACACACATGACTTATTCTATAATTTCAGACAATTCACAACCACTTAGTTCTATTCAGTGCCTTCAAACATCATGAGCCACCATCCACTTAATAAAGTAAAGAACGCATAGTCTGCCACTAGTTTTCTTACTCATTATTAGAAAATGACTTGGTATAATAGTTTGGTAATATCTAAAAATATTCATGAGGGTAGAGGGATTATGTGCATATAAAAAAATATAAAGAATATTTTAACTGACATTTCAATTATATTCCAAAGCAAGATGCAGAATTTATAGCAAATGTTTGAACATCTAGTTTTGAGACACAAATTTGTCATGCCTGTTGAAAATCAGGATTGGAAATCAGAGGAGGATTCTGAAGAGCATTTCATTTTAGAGAACTGCAGGTGTGGGGTACTTCCTTAAGTTAATAAAAGGGCTTCACTAACATCATTGGGAGTTCTTTATTACTCTTTTGCAATTTGGTAGTAACGTGGAGGAAGTACTCATTCTAATTTATGTGGGAAATCTAAAAGGGTGTTCATCATAATGTAGGAACACAATAGAGGTTGCTTCAATGTGCATCCAGTACTCCTAATCTTTGTTGAGATAATGCACAAACGTTTTCTACAGATGCAGTATAGCCACATGAAAAAAAGGGCTTGTCTTGAGTCTTTTTCAATAACACCACATCAAGAAGCACAGAATCCAGTAATAAGATGGAGTTTCACCCAATGCTCAGGAGCTGAGGAAGGAGTACATGACCAGCAGAAAAAGAGATACAGTCAGCCTCACTAAAGAAATTGAGAGGTGAGAGATGCCCAATATTAGAAGGGACTCCGCAAGTCTCACAAAAACACTTCATGAAAGTCAGTCTTGAACACCCATTATATTTGAAGAGAGCTGATGTTAGATGCCATCGTAACATGAATTTTCCCCTCTCTTTGCCTCCCTCTGCCCACATGCTCCAACTCTGGAAGAGTCAGGTTATTCTATAACAAAATCTTAGAAATAACAACAAAGAAAAACAGTTTTTAAGTTATATTGACGGTTATTTTGTAAATAACTACTTTTAGTTATCAACTAATTAATTTAGTTATATTAAAGTATACTATTTTATAAATATGGTAATGAAGTTATTTTAGTTAAAAACTTAGTTTCAAAAGGCCTCTGTTTAAAAAATAAATAAATAAAAAGGGTGTCTGGGTGGCTCAGTGGTTAAATGACTGCTTTCAGCTCAGGTCATCTCAGCATCCTCAGATGGAGCCCTGCCTTAGGCTCCCTGTTCAGTGGGGAGTCTGCTTCTCCCGTTTCCCCTCTCCTGCTAATGTGTACACACCAATGCTCTCTCCTCTCAAATAAATAAAATCTTTTTAAAAAAACATGATCAATTGTAGTATATTCCAGAAATGCAACAATAATTCAACATTTTTTAAAAATCAAGGAATGTAATATATCTCACCAATATTCAAAGGAAGAAAATTTATAATAATCTCTTATTAGGAGTCAAAATGTGTTTAATGAAAACTAATACCTGTTTATAAATAAAAGCTACAAACTAGAAATATAAGGGAGCTTAGTTAGCTTGATAAAATCTATAAAATCCCTTTGGAAAACATTTTACTTATAGAAAAACTATAAAAGGTCAGAAACAAGAATAGGATTCCTCCCCATACAATTCACCCCAGAACAGATGATCCCGGCTAATGCATCAAGAGGGCAGGGAAAAAAATACCTAGGGATTGAAAAGGAAAAGATCTAATCATGTGCTCAGTATGTCATTATTTATGTATTAAACCCAAGATAATCAAAAGAAATTACAATCATGTTATAATCAGAATCAGAAGTTTACTATATTAATGTGCAAAATCAAGAGTGTTGTTCTATATATTGTCATCATTAAATGATGGTTAGTTTTATGGATCAACTTGCCCAGGCTATGCTATCCAATTATTTAATCAAACACTAAGCTAGGTACTGCTGTGAAGATATTTTGTAAATGTGATTAACACCTACATTCAAGTAAAGGCTTCAAGTAAAGGAGATTACTCTCAATAATATGGGTGGATCTTATGCAATCAGTTGAAGACTCTGAGAAAAGAAACTGGGATTTCCCTCCAAAAGAATTTTACCTCAGGACAATAGCATTAAGATATCTGAATTTCTAGCTTGCTGGCCTACCCTATGGCTTTCAGGGTTCCCAGCTTCAACAATCATGTAAGCCAATCTCATAAATAAATAAGTAAATGAGTAAGTAAATAAATAATCCTGTTGGTTCTGTTTCTGGAGAACACTCTGACTAATACAGCAGGTGAAACAGAAAATGTGATACATTTTACAATGACTAGAAAACGTGTATTTTATCTAGGAACTAACTTTATAAAAATGAGTAAGGCCAACAAGCAGAAAAATTAAAACACTACCAAAAGACATAAAAGAAGCAATATAAAATGTTGATGGGTGGGATTTCTTAATATTTTTGAAATGTTATTTCTTCTTAATTAATTTATCAATATTATTACAACTTTGATCTCAGCCAGAATTTTACAGAAATGTGAAAAATTCATTCTAAAATGAATGTGAAAGAATAAAAGTCTACAAATAGCTGAGAAAAATTTGAAAAATAATAACAAATATGGAAAAGTCACTCTACCACATGTGAACACATATTAGAAAGCCCCTGGTGTCAACTCTATATAATTCTTGTATAGGAAATGATAAATAGATGAACAGAATCAGGCAGAGTCCCTAAAGGGTCATATTAATGTGATGAAATGTGGTTTAGGGCATCACAAGGGAGAGAAGAACGAACAGGTTATACATAAGATAATCTTGGGAGAAGTAGTTCACCATAAGAAGAAAAGTATCAGAAGGTTTACAGAGACATAATCTATGCAAATATAAAAACATTATATCTCACTGTTAGAGAGAATGTTATAAAACACTTAAAAGGAAATCTAAGCTTGTTTTTGGGGGGAGATGGAGTTGGGAAAGCATTTCTTAAACAAGACTCCGAAAGCCTAATTTACAGGGCTAATTTAAGTTTATGAATAGCATAATTTAGTTAACAGAGCAAGGCATTTAATAAGCCACTTTTATAACTTAATCCCACATAAAAAGAAAAGTTGATAGAATTGTATGCAATTAATCTGTAAAAGTAGAATTAAAAATTCTGTTTTTGAAATTTGAGAACCATAAATGGTTCTCAAAGCCCAGCAGTGAGCTGAGATTCACAAATCAATTCTTTGATGCTCAGGAACCTTCTAAATCTTAGCAAATCACTTATCCAATTTTATCCTTTTTTTTGATACACAGAGAGAGAGAGAGCTCACAGGTAGACTGAGAGGCAGGCAGAGAGAGAGGGGGAAGCAGACTCCCTGCTGAGCAGAGAGCCCAATGTGGGGCTTGATCCTAGGACCCTGAGAACATGACCCAAGCTGAAGGCAGAGGCTTAACCCTCTGAGCCACCCAGGCGCCCCCAATTTTATCCATTCTTGATAGTGACTCAGACAGAACCCTACCTCTCCTTTTGTCCAGACAAGTTCTAGGTATGGAGGTAGAGTTCACATATTGTCTTAAATCCCACCTCAATTTTCTAAACTTTGTCAGATGTGATGTTTTGATTCATCTGTGACAACAGATCAATGGGGGAAACGTTCACAGATCCTCGGAGAAGTAGTTAGACCCCCCAAAAATTAGACCAGTGATCACATGACTCAGGTTCCAGAGCCAACTCTTCCATTTACCAGCCTATGACCTTCGAGAAGTCACTCAAGGCAGTAAACACATGGGTAAAGGTAGGAGGGTGATTTACTTCCGAGGTCTCTTCTAGTTCTGACAACTATGATTCTCCTGGTATCCGGTGACTCTAATGTGGGAATTATACATCTCGGGAGCCCAAAGTGGAGGATAGTAGGACATGTGCCCTGTGGACTCTCTCAAACTGCAATACTGGGTTAATCACTTCCTCCTTCCATAACAGTAGCAGGACCTATCTGTATCTCTCAGGGTTCTTTGGTTGTACACAACAGGAAAAAATGGCTAAAATAAGCAACAAAACAAAAAGAGTTAATTGGAAGCAAATGTGATAAAAACATAAGATAAAATCATAAGATTTCTTTTCCTTCAGTACCCACGGTTCTTGGTCACACCACTTCGAAGAATGAAGAGGTAGACCAGATGAAGAATGGTGGACAGCAAAACAAAGTTTATTGAGCTAACATGAAGTTCATTAAGCAATACAACAAAATCCCCGAAGAGGGAGGAGACCTGAGAGGGCTAGTTCCTAATCCTGAGTTCCTAAGTCTAGAGGTTCGTAGATGGGGTTTGTTGGTGGGGTGTTTCAATATGATTAATCCTTCATGAGCCTGCCACCCACTCAGGTTTTTGTCATCTACCTAGCACATGGGAAAGGGTGGAGGGCTCCATCCAGGGTAGTGTAAAATTCTTTTAAGTGTAGTTTCTTCATGGGGAGGGGACCCCTTGTCCCTGCCTGCCTTTCTTCCAACTATCCTTTATTAATATGTTTGACAAAAGAGCTGGTAAACCAGGCTTCTCAAAGGACAGTAACCAGACAATATCTTGGGACAGTGAGAACCGAGACCAAGAAAGAAGCTCCCACATCACCAGATGAAGGATTCTGCACCAACTACTTCCTCTCTTGATTTCTCCCCAGGTGGAAAGAGACTCTGATTGGCCTAGCTAGGTGCATACTTACCACTTCCTGGCCAGGGGAGATCATGGCATCTCTGACTGAAATGCTGAACCAGGCTTCTGACAAAAATAGAATAAGTTTTTTTTTCCTAAAGGAAATCAGAACTTTGCTACCAGACAAAAAGGAAACACATGCTGGACAAACAGAAACAATATATCTCACAGCACTCAACAGAGCTCTCTGATAATAGGGATTGTCACCCCCTGAGACTTTGCTCATATTGGAAGCCACATATTGTCAGGCCCAATAAAACAGTGGGATTGATGTCTGCTCGGCAGCTCATCCTTGCCTGAAATGGTCATTTAGTAGTTTGGATTTGCTGGGAATGCTGGACTCTCTTCACTGTCCTTATTCGTATTTGTCTGTATTAAAACCAATAATCTAAGAATATACATACATTATTTAATGAGTAGCTCAAAGAAATTGTGATATGTTTTAAAAGCTTGCTTTTTTCCCCAGGGAAATTCAGTCTCAGTGGCTTATTATCCACAGTTTTAAATGGATAGAGAATAAGAAGTTTATTTTAAAGAAAGAAAGAAAGTTATGATGGTCATGGTCAGAGAAAGTAGAAAATCCCTTATAGATGTGTTTCTGCTTTCTTTTAACAAGATCCCTTTTCAGAGTTGAAGACCTACCATGCTGGCAAGAAACATACTTGGAAGGATACAAAGCTATTCTGCCATTTTAATGAGGAAAGATCTGGAGGCTGCATAAGAAAATTGTGCAAACTGTGCCCTAGTGTGTCTCCTCTCTAATAAGTGCTTGGCTTTGTTATAATAATCTGAAATTTGACTATAAGAATTACTGAATATTATAAGCTGGGTTTTATTCCCATCGTTTCTTGGGGATTTCATTCCCATTTAATTTGGGAATTATTTTTTTTTAATAGGGCCAAAATGTGGCCATGGGATGAAGAAGATTTCAGTAGATCCTCCATGGTCTTATCCACTGGTAAACTGTGATCCACCTGGTCCCATTGAGAATGCTTCCCAGTGAAACCCTCCACGTATATCTGTTCTTCATTCCTATTGTACTGATGTTTTTCTTTGAAGAAGTCCTTTTCAGTCATACTTGAGCAATAAGAGGAAGCCCAGTCCCAGAACAGACTGTTACTGGTAACCACTATCAATGAGCTCATGGAGGTACATCCCACCAACTAAATCCTCTTCCTGATTTTCACCCCAGTCTATGCCATTGGTAGCAATGAAGATAAAGAAGAATTAGGAAAAAATACCTGACTTAATTAAACTGAGGATTTGAAAGTAGTTTTTTCATGTGTTAATACTAATGAAAATTCTATCTAAAGTTTAAATCTGGTCTGATTTTTTTAAATATATAAGGACACATGAGTAAAATTTCTACAAACACTGAGTTTTTTCGAAAGCAAGTTCTACTAGCTCTGCGACCTTTAGTATATCATTTATATATTTTTTAGCCTGGGTTTTACCTGTAGAGTAAGTACCTACTTTACCCATCTCAGAGGTCAAGTTGAAATAATGGATGTGAAGATACTAACACCAAAGTAAGTAAAATATTATTTCTGTGAAGCTGTGATGTAGTACAAATAACACAGACTTTGTAGGTAGGATATCTTCATCCAGCTTAAGATTCTATACTTAATTTTGTACTTATTTTGGTGGTTTTGATGGCAAAAACTAGCAATAAATGCTACAGAAATTGTTAGCACAGGTTAATAGTCTTACACACAAAGGTTCAGGTATAGATTCTGCCACCTAATAACTTTTTTTATGAGACAAGTACTTTTTCCTCTTTAAACTTTACTTTCCTCTCTAATAAAATGAGAATAATATTCTGAACCAACATCAAAATTGAACTTGGGACATGGAAGCTGAGACATGGCAGTAAACTAAGTGCTCATCAATAAAAGAATGGAAGAAAAAGATTGGTTATATATATAATAGAATATTACTTAGCCATAAAAAAGAATGAAATCCTAAAAAACAACAGCAACAACAAAAAAAAGCAAAACAAAACAAAAAAAGAATGAAACCCTGCCATTTGCAACAACATGGATAAACCTAAAGGATATCATGTCAAGTGAAATAAAATAGAGAAAGAAAAATACTGTGTGATTTCACTTAGATATGGAATCTAAAATAACAAAGCAAAATAAAGCAAAACAAAATAGAATACCAAACCAAATGGAAAAAAGATCAATCAATATAGAAAACAAACTGTTGGTTACCAGAGTGGAGGTTGGGGGACAGGAGAAATAGGTAAAGAGAACTTCCAGTTATAAAATAAATAAGTCATGGGGTTATAATGGACAGCATAGGGAATATAGTCAATAATATAGTTATAACTCTATGGTGACAGATAGTAACTAGACTTATCATGGGCATTATTTCATAATGTATAAAAATACTGAGTCCCTGTGATATACACCAGAAACTGATAAGACATCATAGGTCAATTATACTTGAATTTTTATTTTTTAAAGATTTTATTTATTTGTCAAAGAGAGAGAGCACAACAGGGGGAGTGGCAGGCAGAGGGAGAAGCAGACTCCCCACTGAGCACAAAGCCCCATGCAGGGCTCAATCCCAGAACCCTGGGATCAGGACCTGAGCCAAAGGCAGAGCTTAGCCAATTGAACTACCCAGGCATTCCTATACTTCAAATTTTTTTAAAAAAAGAAAGTAGGGGCACTGGGTGGCTCAGTTGGTTGGGCAACTGCTTTCGGCTCGGGTCATGGTCCTGGAGACCCAGGATCAAGTCCCGCATCAGGATTCCTGCTCGGCGGGAAGCCTGCTTCTCCCTCTCTCAGTCCCTCTGCTTGTGTTCCCTCTCTAGCTCTGTTTCTCTCTGTCAAATAAATAAATAAAATCTTTAAAAAAATAAAAATAAAAAATAAAAAAAGAAAGTAAAAAGGAAGAAGAAAACAATAAGGCAGCCTCAGCTGCAGAAGGAGCTAAAATTTATAAAGTGGAGAGAAAGTACAGAAAAAGAATAACAGTGACCACAGGTTCTAAAAAAACCAAAAAAATAAGCAAGTGTTTTAATGGATATGAGAATTTTGTTCGGCATTGAAAAAAAAAAAAAGACTCACATCTAGACAAGTTATAAAGGCAACTTTAGAAATCAAAACCTTTAAACACCATGACATTTTACAAGGGCATCAAAATGGGTGAGGATATTTTATCACCATATGGTCAGAAATAAGCAACAAGAAAATGTGTGGCTGAGGCATTCCACCATTAAGCAACTGGGAAGTCAAGTAGAAACATGCCTACGTGGTGGCTTCCCAGAACCACATGCCTTTTTTAAACAGGAAGTTTCCAGAGGGCTTTTCTTGAGGCTCAGATAACTTGTACTTAACCAGTTTTTAAGCATTAGATTTCATGATAGAGCCTGGAGATAGCACAGGAAAAGCAAACTTTTGAAATTAAAGCCACCTGCCGTTAAATAAAGTGCTTTCTCTGATAGCTATGTTAAAATATTTATGAGGCAAGAATTTCAGAACAAAGCTGAGTAATATATGTGAGGTGCGTTCTGTGGAAAATATTTCATTTTAACTTGTTCCTTTTTTTCTGGAGAAGAATTGAAGCAATAAGCCATATTCGAGCCAAGTTATAAATCAATCAGCTCACACATTTGAGTGGAAAAGATGTATAATTTAAAAAAAACAAAACAAAACATAGCTAGACCTTATATTAATGACAGTGGTGATGATACAGCGAGGTTATAGTAAGGACACAAATGAGTAAGGGCACAGGTCCATTCTGCCTTCAGGGCATATTTGTGAAGAATGGGCAATCCAGAGATCTCGGGCACAGGGGCACATATTGTCATGCCCATGTCCACCCCCAGACTGGCTCATTGCTGCTGAATATTTGCTTATTTCTGACTTGTTACTATTGTCTTCTACTAGTATTCTCTTCTCTTCATTTTGACTTTTGTGTGACCCGTAACTCTCTTCCCTGTGATTTTGTCTTGCGGGACAGAGCCCCAATCTGCTCTATCTAAGACCTCCTTCCGTCTTCAGCTGTCACACCAGCAACTCTGTTTCCCAATTCACCTCCCCAGGAGAGGTGATATGATCGCTCCTGCCCATCTTCTCACAGCGATCCATGGCACAGATTTCTAGCTGGTGGTCTTTGGGTCCTATGCCCATGTTTTACCCAATCAGCTGCTAAGGGGAAGGTCAAATGGCCTGCACAGCAGGGAATGTGGATGAGAAATTTTCACTTACAAGGATTGTGCCTGGGTACAGAATAAGAACTCTCTCAAAGATTATGAAAATCCAAGTGAGTCATTATAGCATCTTTAAGTTTTCCATGCTAACTTCACAAGATTCTTGCGGTCATCATGCAAGATAATTTATGTGAAAGCCATTTCATATCTCTGAACTATTATATGTGATATAAGTGTGCATAAATTAAATCTTTAAATCCTCTAGTTCTGTGTATTAATGATTCACTTGTGGTCAGTCCTCAATGATGGGTGCTTGCCAAAGATTCCCTCGAATATGGCAACAGGCTGAGGTTAGAATTTCTTAACTTAATTCAGTTGAGACAACAATTTCTGTGAATCTCTTCAGAGCATACTGAACTACATTTAGTTGTCTAGTCCTGTGCTGAACACTGCCTAGATTTAGGAGGAATGCTACCACATAATGCCTTCAAGACAAGATTAAAATCTTGTCTTGAAAATATCTTTTCATGGTTCCAATAATCACTTATCAATTGTTGACTTCCAAAAGATACTAAATAATGCCCTATCCTCAAGGTTTGACCATTTTGAAGGGCTGAAAAATGAAGCTCAGATGCTTCAGAATATAAAAAAGTATTGTGGGGTGTGTGTGTGTGTGTGTGTGTGTGTGTGTGTGTGTGTGTGTGTGTGTGTGTTCAGCCAAGGATATAGCTCCCACACAACACCCTCTTCACTTCTGACAACAAATGCAAGTTTGGAAGATTCCCATAGTCACCCTCATTTCCAGAAATTCTCCAGAAGGATTCACAGACCTTGCTGAAAGCTTGCATTCACAGTGACGGTTTATTACGGAGAAAGGATGCAAATTAAAATCATCCACTTTGGAAAACAGGGCAGAGTGCAGAACACGTTCCAGATGCAGAGCTTCTGTTGTCCTCCCTCCCTGAGCAAGGACATGGTACTTTCCCCTCATGACAATACGATTGAAATAACAGGGAAGTCCACCTGATCATTGCTGTCAGGAGATTTTTACTAGAGTTTCACATACTGCCTGTGCACTTGACCTTTAGTTGCCATGTTCCCCGCAGGAGCAGGCTGGTACCTTCTAATTTCCAGTTCCTATTGGAGGCAAAACTAACACCACATAACCCAAAGCTCCCATCATAAGATCATTAGATTGCTAGTGGTCAAAGTGTCCAGTCTAACAAAGACACTTCTACAGGCACAAAATTGTAAGGACTTAGAGGTTGCTTCCCAATGAAGAGGGCAAAAGTCGGACCTCTCCTTGAGTAAGATTAATTCTTACTACATAATGAAGTGTAGTAAGTGAGATTTAACTCAATCAGAATTATAATAAAATGACCCATAGGGAAGTCATGGTGAGACTAGGACAGAATCACATGAAATTGATATGATGTACACAAAGGTACAAAAATCAGCTAAGATAATCTAAGAAAGACCAACAAGACAGGTTCTTCTGTGCCTTTCTTCCATGCATTTATTTAGACTTTTTAAAAGGTATATTTATATACCATAAAATTCACCCATTTTAATTATACAATTCAATAATTTTTATTAAACTTTCAGAGCTGTGAAAACATCTTCACAATCTAGTTTTAGAGCATTTCCATCATCCAAGAAAGATCCCCTGTGCCAACTGTTAATCAGTTCTAGCCTTTTTTTTTTCAGTGTTCCAAGATTCATTGTTTACGCCCCACACCCAGTGCTAGTCTTAATCCCAGTCCTAGAAAAATCTCAGATCTGCTTTTTGACTCTATAGATTTGACTTTCCTGGATGCCGTATATAAATGGTATCATATAAAATGAGTCTTTAGCCCTAGACTTCCTAACATGGTTTTTTTTTTTAAATATTCATTCATATTGTAGCATGAATCGCTGCTTTATTCCTTTTTATTGTTGAGTTTTATTCTACTGTATGGATACTTCACATTTTATTTCTTCTTTTATTAGTAGATGGCCCTTTGGATTATTGTCACTTCTGGCATTTATGAATAATACTGTTATTATAAACAAGTGTTTATGTAGGTATGTTTATATTCCTCTTGGGTAGATAGCTAAGGGTAGAACTGTCCGTTTTTATGGTAAACTTATGTCTAACTTTTTAGAGAAATAGTTAAGCTGTTTTCCAAAGTGATTTTAACAGGTTACAGTCCCAAGAAAGTAAGAGGGCTCCATCTTCTATACATCTTTGCCAACATTTATCATTGCCTGCCTTTTTAAATAAAATCATTTTAGTGGGTAAGAATTTTTCAAACTAGCTGTAACTGCCCTTTATTATTAGTAGTAATAGTAGTATTAGTATTATTAAGGTGTGTATCCAAGAAAATAATAAGTTCAGTTAGAGGTATTCTGCCTCTGCCTTTTCTCTAGAGGAGAGATCTCATTCTGCTTATTCCTTTCATTTAAAACTTCCATTTCTTAGACCCATTACTCATAGCTATCAATGGAGAATACAAAATGCATTATTAATGCCCTTCAGATGACTGGCTAGTCTATTTATCTTCCTGGTAGCAAATACAATGTTATTTCTCTGTGAAATTAGCAATATTTACTGAAACAGACCATAACAAAAGTGGAATGGATAAAATATAAGCAGGAATTATGGCAAGGTAGATGTAACTGAGAAACATATACTGCATTCAGATGAACGATCAAAAGACTTTTATCATATAATGCAGAACAACATTGCAACCACTTCATAATCTGACTGACTGGCTGCCCTACAGATTAAACCCAAATCTATAATAGCAATATTCCAGACATGACTATAATATTTCCCACTTACAAAAACGACCATGCCCAATAAACAGAAAAGTGCCAAGTGAGAAAAACACCAGAAAAAGAAAAAAAAAAAGAATACAAAAGGGGAAGATCATTATAATTTCATAGTTATAAATGGTACAAACAAGCTCTTAAATATTCTTTGTCATATAATTCAATATGTAAAATACTACCAGGGTGATAATTTGGTAGTGAGAGGAAGGCTACGGTGGAGAGGATTATTACCAATCCTTTCAAGGATTAAGCACCTGTATGCAGGTATGGCTCAGGAGCTCCTGGGCCTTAGCTCCATTCTTCCCCCAACATGACGGCCCCGCCTTAATGATGCCAACTGTACAGCAAGCAAGCACCAGGACAGCCAACTATGTGTAAACATTACATCAGTTCAGTGGTTTTTCGATTGCATGCTGTCTCCTGCTCCCACTGTATATTCGGCAACGTCTAGAGTCATTTTTGTGTCACAACATCTGATAGGTTAAGGCTGCAATTCACAGGACAGCCTCCCGCAGCAAAGAATTTTCTGGTCCAAAGTCAGTAGCTCTGACGTGGAGAAACCCGCCTCAAGGGGAAGCACACAGATTCATTGTGTAAATTCTGCCTGAGTCATAGTTAATGGCCCAGAACTAAAGTGCTGCAAAAACACAAAGAATCGCCTTTTTACCGAAATTGCTGGCAGTTTCACCAGCAATTGCTTATATTTTGGGATCCCTAAACCCTGCAGAGTTACATTATTTTCCATAACATTTTTGTAGTCCTGGTGAATTAAATCCAGAACATAATCTAATCTCCCCATGGATGGAGAAATGTGAGTGTTGATGTTATGTGTGGGTGGCCTCTTCCTAACAGTCAGTAGCATACCTAAAACTGAAACTATCATAAAAATTAAAATCCACAGGTGCTCTGAGATATTTTAGCTAAGTGTTTCCAGATCCTTCCTTCTTGCCTTTTCTGCAAAGTTGTTTCAACAAGAGTAAAACAGACGACTTTGAGTTTTATCTCTGTCTCCTAACTTCTTTCAAATTTAAATAATAATACTAATAACATGTCTTAAAATGTAGGTTTCAGGGAGGAAGAGGAAAAATAAAAGATGCTAAAAAACATAAACTGGATAAACAGCCCTGCAAAAACCACTAAATAGACTGTAAAAGTGTATTATACTTGGAATGATTCTATTCAAAGTATTGTATAACACCGTTTTATGATCATGAGCTTCCCCAAATTATTTTAATATTTTTTGCTTATCTCATTTGGCAGGTCAGAGAAAACCTACCTTTCTACTCCGAAAAGTAACTATTATGGTTTTTAGACTGTCAATCAATCAAGCTTCATGTGGTAAAGCATGTATTAGACCCATTCTGTCACAGGGGCTCTATTTTTAATAATAACCATTTTCCTCACTAAAAACTTCTGGGAAATAGTGTAGAACATACCCCAGATTTGTCCTTCCTTGAGAGATAAGGAAAGGGAAGTGAGGCATTTATCCTTCAGTTCTTGTCAATCAGTGGCTGAGGAGTTTCCTGAGAGCCTTGCTATCCAGCCTTCACCACAGGCAGAAAGGGTGCTGACCGCAGGACTCCTGCAGATACTGGGAAGTGAGTTCTCGGGAGTTCTGAGGAGACCAGGACAGGACATGAAGAGTAACTCCCAAATAATTCACCGAAATGTAGGGCTGCTAAGAGAAAATGTGGATAGAGTGTAAAGACATTCACTGTTTCTTCAATTTATTTGCAAAGTCAGTTGAATTTTCTTTTCCTAAACAAAAACTAATATTATATTGCTTTTAACAAAGTTTTAAATCTATCCACTAAGTAAAAACAGCAGTAATGTAACTCCCCTTAATCAAGAGCTGTGAACTAGGGAGAGAGAGGAGGTAGGACAATTGCACTTTCCTCATCTTGCTTATCATGGAGAAAACAGAAAAGAATGATTTACCAAGATTTCTAAACATGTTTTTTACATTTATAATTCTTTATTTGAAGAAAAGTGAACAGATGCCATTGATTTTATGTTTTCTACCATTACTTCCGACCCTGCTGCATTGAATGCTTTCTTATCCATTGACTACACTTTGGGAAGATCTGTAACTTTATGATCACTTTTAGTTATTGAAGTCTAATCTAATGTTATGCACCAAGAATATTAACACAGTTGAAATCTTAGCTCTTCCTTTCTTACCCCATGTTCACTTTCGAGAATAGATTTGAGTTATAACCCATGATCTTGGAGTGATGGAGGAAGATGGGATCTGCTTTGTCTTCCTGCTCTCCCTTTTCTCTGTTTAGATCTTTTTAAAGGAAGACATGCAAAAGGAGAGAGTAGCAGTGAGGTTCATCTAATATATTTACCTGAATGCCACTCCTGGGCACTTGGCCCTGTTCTTGTTGTGGTTTGAGCTCATTCTTTTGCTGCTGATGACCTCCATGATGGTGACAGGCCACCTGTGGTGGTCCATTTTTCTCAGGGCAGTGTTCACCCAGTGTTCACCCAGTCTTCTTCTGCCACCAATGCCCCATTCAGAGATAGCAACAATGTCTCCTGTGAGCTGTGACAGTGGTTCACACTTGTAATTACTTCTCTGGAAGGGACAAAACCTTGCTAGGCTCAATAGACACCTGGGTGCATACTTCCTCATTGAGTCTCTAGGTCTCATCCCATGGACACACAAGAAATATGCACATCCTGTTTTGGACTCCTCCCAAGAACACAGAGAACTGAGATGGTTTGGGAAATTGGTTGACCTCCCATCTTCTTTCCATAGTACACCACAGTTCCTTCTCACAAACATTGTCACAGGCTACTACAGATAGCCTCCTACATTTAAAAATCGCAAGACCATAAATGGGCACAGACTTGATGTTTACATATGTCCCTAAATTCTAGGGAAACACTGCCGGGCTCATCCAAACACTTGCATGCTCCCTTTTACTCCAAGGAAAACACCAGGGTGGCTGCATAGATTCTGAAAATAAACAAATATCCAGCCTTGGATTGAGATATAAGTGTTCCTTTACTGTCAGCACAACTAATACCTATTACCAGTTTCCTTGGAACTCCTCTCACTTTCTTGGAAATGCTCTCACTGTAAGCATTACTTCTCAGTGTCTCTGATGATAACTGACTTAGACTCTCCCTCCCTAGCCCCCTCTCTACAGTCTAAGGATGGGGCATTCAATATAAACTATTTCTGCAGCCTCTTGCAAAGCTGGAAGAGAAGGACTTGCCCTCAACAGTTCTGTGTTTGGAATCTGGAGCAGAGGTTCTCAAACTTCAATGTGCATATTGTATCACTTGGGGGTGTTGTTAAAATCCAGAACCTGATCCATTAAATATGGGCTGAGGCTTCATATTCTGCATTTCTGACAAGCTCCCAGGTGATGCTGATGCTGCTGACTCACAGCCCACACTTTGCCTAGCAAGGATAAAGTACTTTGGACCTTTGGACCACAGCTGTGTATGCTCTAGTTCTGAATTCCCAGGAGAGATGAAGAAGGGAGGTATATGCACAAGGCAGGGAAGGACACTTTAGTTTTCTATTTAAAGTCCTTTTGTATAAATTAGAAATTTTCTTTTTTTGTTATTCTTACTTAATTTTTTTTCCAGTATTCCAAGATTCATTCCCCATTCCCCACACCCAGTGCTCCATCCTTAGGTGTCCCCAGTACCCACCACCAGACTCTCTCATCCCTCTACCCCCCTCCCTCCAAGTCCTTCAGTTGCAGTGCATGAGGGGTAACCTGGAGGACAATGGGAGAAGGAAAGTAAATGGGAAGTAGGGTAATCCAGGGAGAGAAACGAAGCAACAGAGACTTTGGACACAGAAATTTTCTGGTTTTACTTTATATTTAAAAAAAAACTAAAAGGTAAAGAACACAAAAGCATAAAAATAATTTTAGAAATTATTGCCACACTTACTGGAGGAATGTTGAGTAATATAAATTTTTTTTTTTTTATGTGGTGTCTTCAATCCCGTTTTTCTGAATACAAGTCAAGAGGTATGCACATCAGCTGGGCTGCAAGCAGTTTGTGACTTTTTCACTTAAGATATCTTCGTTTGCCAAAAATCTATTCATTAAAAGGAAATTTTGAATGCATCATTAGACTTTGGGGGTTGTACTCTATGACTACATCAAATTACTTTTGGATCTTTGCTTGTTAAAGGCAGAAGTATAACCAGTACACACACCTTTAGAATATAACATTAAAAGCACAAAAACTGCCATGACCCTTCTGCTAAACAAACGCTTCTTAAATATTAGAAGAACTTGCCTAATGGGTTCTTTAACCTAAAAAAGATATTGATGCTCCAACTCTCAGTGATTTGATCTATATTCCTGGTGCCCCTCCCCCCATTAACCTGTCAGGATTTTCATTCCTATCTCCTTTCCCATATGTGACTCCCCTAATACGAGTCTTTCCTTCTTTGTTCTTTATATTTTTTTTTCTTTCCGCCCCTATGCACTGTCTTGGATGTGCTGCTGCGTTAGATTCACGGACACAGACTTTAGCCCGATTTTTTTCTGATTTCTGGTTCAGGTTGGCCCGAGGTTCCCTGTACACTCAGCGCCATCTCTGGTCATGAGCTAGAACTGCAAGCCAGAAAAACTAATTGAACCCGGGGTGCTGCTCTCTGTAAGGAGCTTTGGGCTGCATTTTTATTGCTGTATCTGCTAAAAAATCTTCTTCAGAATCTGGCAACAGTTTGCTGCCACACTTTCCAATCTCAGAGTAATCAGTACCAAACTAATGCATTTATATAACTTTCTCACACCCCAAACAAGTGGAAAGTCTTAACTGAGAACCGATCAATGTGTTTGAGGCAAGACTACATATGGTGAAGACTTGAGATGTTTTCTTTTTTAAAATCTTCATTTATTGGAATGTTTCAGATATATTCATTTTTCTGAGTTTCAGTGTGTACTTAGGTAAATAATTGCCTCAAATTTTACTTTAATTTTGTGTGTTTCAGGCACACTTACTACATTTGCACATTTTGATTTTATCTGATCTTACGTTCAGTCTTTACTCTTCACTTTTTTTCCCCATCTTTCTTGTTTTTCTCCTCTTTTTCCCCTTTCTCCACTTGTTTTTTGTTTTTTTGTTTTTTGCTTTTTGTTTTTTTGGTCTCCTCTGCGACAAAACTTGTATGGCTAAACCAGGTATAAACGTTTAAAAAATAGGTATTCCATTTTGCTGTAATTAGATCAAGTCTAAACTAAATTGCACTATTTGTAAATGTTAGTTAACAACATTTGTTATTAACTAACAATGAACAAAACATTATCTTTTTCATTTCATCAGAATATTTCTGTTAAAATCAGGCATTTTTGTTTAACTTATAGAGAGTTTCATGTGTTTTTCTTGTTATAGTTATTTCTTTCATGTTCTGAATACTCTAGAAGGAAAGAATGAATATTGTAATCATAAAGAAGCAAAGTATTAATCGCTGATCTTCTGGCTTAGAAGGGAAGTTACTGAAACTGTTTGCCAAAAAAGGAAGCATAAAATTCTGAACACTGAAAATGTCTTGAGCTGAAGTACAAAAGAGCATGAGAGAATTTGAAAATGTATAAACGGTAACTACTAAATGGCATTGGCTGTGCAGCTACATAAAAAGAATAAACTTAAAATTTGTGCATCACAGTAGAAATATGCAAAAGTTAAATATTTCTTTAAAAGTTTTGTTGAGGGGCGCCTGGGTGGCTCAGTTGTTAAGTGAATGCCTTCCTCTCAGGTCATGATCCCAGAGTCCTGAGATCCAGCCCCGCATCCGGCTCCCTGCTTGGTGGGAAGCCTGCTTCTCCCTCTCTCACTCCCACTGCTGGTTTTCCCTCTCTAGCTGTGTTTCTCTCTGTCAAATAAATAAATAAAAATCTTAAAAAAAAAAAAGTTTTCTTGAGGGGCACCTGGGTAGCTCAGTCAGTTAAGGGAACAACTCTTGATTTCAGTTCAGGTCATGATCTCAGGGTTCGGAGATCAAGTCCCACATCTAGCTCCAGCCCAGCATGTACAGCTTGCCTAAGATTCTCTCTCCCTCTGTCTCTCCTCCATGGCTCATGTTCTGTCCCTCTCTCTCTCTCTCTCTCTCTCTCTCTAATACAAAAACAAAAACAAAAAACAGTTTTTTTGACTCTGAATCTGACTTACCTTTTATGACTCTGATCTGGCTCTTCCATTTCAGTCCAAACCACTCAAGGGTAAAAATCTTCATACTTTGTCATTCCAACAGAAAGCAAATTGCATTGTTATTCAAGATTCAAGATTCACTTTTGATGGTGTCTGCAAATTAATCAGAGATCTCCCTTCATTTAGGTACAATATTTTAAGCTTCCAGTCTTCACAGTGGTTTTTCCTACAAAGCAAAACCTTCCATCCTAAAGCCAATTTACCATTTCAGAAATACAAAAGTCAACACAACAATAATATTAGTCCTCTGTATTGAGTTACTTCTATGGGGAGAAATCTTGCCATCCGGGAATTTGTTAAAGTATGAACTGTGGGATTTGTTTCCAGCTGTTTCCAAGCACAGGTAACTTTTGTGTAAGAAGGGTCAGACCTAGGCACAAGAGACAAAGTTTGGTCTTTATTTTCTCACTTAATAAAACATTTGAACACCAGTTTTGCTAGGCATTGTGCTGCAAAATGGGCTATGGTGACAGATGGAGAAAGCCCAAACATGGAAGGGCTCATACAAGAATATACATTATTATACTGGCATGTAAAATATATGCATGTGTATAGTATATACATACACATAAATTGCTATATAATAAAACAGTACATACAAATTATGGAATTTCATAATCATATCATTCAAAGGAGAGCCCACTCTACCATAACTTAGCTATACAGTAGAGTGTCACCTTATCATTGTCTTCCTTATGTACCCAGTTTCTCAAGTTTCTTACATCTGTTAAACACTGTGAGATTTATGTCAGAGAGTTAGTTACTAAAATGTAAGTTACTGTAGCACTTGTCTCTGTTGTTAAATTATAACTTGCTTATTTGCGATCTGTATCTTCCAGATCCTGCTGGGTAAGATACTGTCATTTCCAAGATAAAATGTTTTTATTCAATTTAACAAATCTTCATGTTTTGCCATTAAAAATAATGAATTTTAAGGGGTGCCTAGGTGGTTCAGTCAGTTAAACATTTGCGTTCAACTCAGGTCACGATCTCAAGGTCCTGGGATTAAGCACCACCTGTTTGGCAGGGAGCCTGTTTCTCATTCTCTCTCTGCCCTCCCTCCCCCCGCTTGTACTCTCTCTCCCCCTCCCCTGTCTCAAATAAATAAATAAAGCCTTTAAAAAACTGAATTTTAACTATGTCTTTTAGGACTTCACATAAAGAAGCATGTCTTCTGGAAATTTTTCTCCTTATTTCAGGTAGTAAAGGAAAATATATTGGGACCAGGGGAGATTGTAGAATCCACCAACCTATAGTACAAAGGAGTCTATCTTTTTATAGTATTATTTTTGAAGCCAAAATGTTAGTCAATTAGCAATAGCTATGGGATTTAATTGTTCTCTAGCTATAAAATATACGTTCAGATCTATGCTAGTATAAGATGAATTGATATATGAATATTTCAAATGTTTACCCAGAGATTAAGCAATTTCTAAATTAAAACAGTGCAAGTAATTTTTAAAGTAAAATAACACAAGATTTCATTTATATGCGGAGTCTAAAAAACAGAACAAACAAAAAGCAGAAACAGATCCATAAATACAGAAAACAACTGATAGTTGCCAGCAGAGAGGGAGGGAGTGGACAAAATAGGTGAAAAGGAGTGTGGGATACAGTCTTGCAGTTATGGAATGAATATGTCTGGGATGAAAGATATAGCATAAGGAGTGTAGTCAATGGTACTGTAATAGCTTTGTGTGGTGACAGGTAGTAGCTACACTAGCAGCGAGCACAGCATAGTGTGTAATTGTCAAATCACTATGCTGTACACCTGAAACTAATGTGATGTTATGTCAACTACAATAAAAAATAATAAAAATAAATAAAAATAAAATAAGACAAGACAAAATAAAATAATACAAGTGATAAAATAAAAATAAAAATAAAATAAAATAATACAAGTGTTAGAGATAATGTCTACATCAATACTGTTGAAATGTCCACTGTTTTACCAGAAATATTATCTAGAAAAAGACTGATTATCCATATTATCTATCAGAAATGTGGCCTATCATAGTCTGTTAGAGAGCTTAGGGATTACTTCCAGGATACAGCTGTAGATTTGACTTTATCAGGTCAAGGTTAAGGTTCCAGCAAAGAGCGTGCCATTAGCAAAGAGCGTGCCCTCTACTTCTGATGAAATCAGAAATTATCAGAAGTCTTGATTTACACATTTATCTTTTGGTATTAAAAAAAAAGTTCAGAATTCAAAATAGATCTGCCTCCCCAAGAGGTAAGAATTTGTCAGGAGGTAAAAGATTGACACCAAATTAGTTAGTGAGGTTAAAGATACATACTGATGAGCTATAAATCTCAGGAGAATCCTGGGGAAAGGGGACAAGGAAAAGGAGAAGGAGGGTTAGGCCCATTAGATATTAAAACAATCCAATCTTTAAAATCTCTGTATCAAAACAATAAGGAATTTATGCCTGGTTCATAATACACAAATAATATATGATAAAAGGAGCATTTTAAATTATAGATTTTTTTTAACTTAATGATAAAGGGATAACTAGATGGCCAGATGGATAAACAGTAAAATTGGCTCCATTAGTCAGGATATAATGGGATAAGTTTCAAGTGGAAACAAAGATTAAACAAAGACTTATTAAAGAGATTTAAACAAAAAATGAAATAATATATGTGCTAAAAAAAATGGAGATAAATTACTCCAAAACCTGAAAAAGTAATAACTCACCCATATAAGATACAGAAGCCACTCTGGAAAACACTATGGAGGTCCCACAAGAAGTTAAAAATAGAGCTACCCTATGACCCAGCAATTATATTACTAGGCATTTATCCCAAAGATACAGACATAGTGAAAAGAAGGGGCACGTGCACCGCAGAGCTTATAGCAGCAATGTCCACAATAGGCAAACTGTGGAAGGAGCCAAGATGTCCTTCAACAGATGAATGGATAAGGATGTGGTTCATATATATAATGGAATATTACTCAGCCATCAGAAAGGATGAAATCCCACCATTTACATCAACATGAGTGGAACTGGAAGGGATTATGCTAAGTGAAGTAAGTCAGGCAAAGAGAGACATTTATCATATGGTTTCACTCATATGTGGAACATAAGGAATAGTGCAGAGGACCACAGCGGAAGGGAGGGGAAAATGAATGGGAAGAAATTAGAAAGGGAGACAAACCATGAGACTTTGGAATCCAGGAATGAAACTGAGGGTCACAGAAGGGAGGCAGTGGAGGGGATGGGGTAACCGGGTGATAGGTATTAAGGAGGGCACATGATATGATGAGCACTGGTTGTATATGCAACTAATGAATCGTTGAACACTACATCAAAAACTAATGATGTACTATATGTTGGTTAATTGAACATAATTTTTAAAATACAGAAATAAAAAGAAATTTAAAAATCTGATCATATTAAAAAAAATAAAAAATATATAATTGTTAAAAACATCAAAAACAGGGGTGCCTGGGTGCCTCAGTTGGTTAAGCATCTGTGTTCAGCTCAAGTCATGATCCCGGGATCCTGCTTTTAGCTCAGGTCATAATCCCAGTGCCCTGGGATCAAGTACCGAGTTGGGCTTGCTCCCTGTTTAGCAGGGAGTCTGCTTCTCTCTCTCCCTTTGCCCCTCCTCCCCCTATCCTGCTCATGCTTGCTCTCTCTCTTTCTCTCTCAAATAAGTAAATAAAAATAAAATATTTTCCACCAACACTGTTGGTGGGAATGCAAACTGGTACAGCCACCCTGGCAAAGAGGATGAAGATTCCTCAAAAAGTTAGAAACAGAGCTACTCTATGACCCAGCAATTGCGCTAGTAGGTACTTACCCCCAAAATCCAACTGTAGTGATCCAAAAAGGTACTATACTCCAACGTTTATAGCAGCAATGTCCACAATACACAATAGCCAAACTATGGAAAGAGACCAGATGTCCATCAACAGATGAAGGGAGAATATATATATATATATATGTATATATATATACTGTATATACATATATACACATTGACTAATTGAATTTAAATTAAAAAATGGGGAAAAAATTTAATTTAATTTAAAAAATAAAATAAAATCTTTAAAAATTAAAAATAAAAATAAAAACAGCATAAACAAAATAATAACAAATTACTTAAATAATTAATATCCCTAATATATGAAGTGCTTCTGAAATAAGAAAGGGCTGATGGCCATGTAAAGACCAGTAATGGAAATTAATAGATAATTCATAAAAATAAGAACTGCAAATGGCTTTAACTATATGAACAAATATTCAACCTCAGTCACAATAAGGGAATATACAAATTAAAACTATACCGAGAGAGCATTTTCTACATATTAACTTGGAACAAAATCAGAAAACTGTGGAAAAAGAGGCAATTTCATATATCTTTGGGGAGAATGGGCATATAGCAATTGCTATTGAAAAAAATTTGGAAATTGCTAGCAAAATTACCTAGCATTTATATTTTGACCCAGCAATCTCAGTTGCTAGAATCTATCTCATATATATAGTGAGAAAAAGAAAAAAAAAACTTATGCACAAGACTGCATTGCAGGAATATTTGATAGAGCAATTAAACATACATCACATACATCGGTAGGAAGCTGGTTGAATTACATGATACATCCACAAAATGGATTACCATATAGTTATAAAAATGAATGATGAATATATCTAAATACTACTAGGGATCAATCTTAGGGAAATATTCTTCAGAGAAAAACAGCAAGGTAAAAAACAGTTGATATATATAGTTATTACATAATATATGTAATATGCTATCACTTACCTCTTTTAAGATTTTATTTATTTATTTGAGAGAGAGCACAAGTAGGCATAGCGGCAGGCAGAGGGAGAGGGAGAATCAGACTCCCCACTGAGCAGGGAGCCCAATGCAGGGCTCCATCCCAGGACCCTGGGATCACGACCTGAGTGGAAGGCAATTGCTTAACCAACTGAACCACCCAGGCCCCTCATTTCTCTCTTTTAAAACCCTAATGTAATTGTATATATGTGTATGCTTAATATTAAAAAATGAAAAGAAATAAACATTTTAAAAATATATACCTGTATAAGTGGAGGAGGAATTAACTGCAAGCAAGTAGAGTGGATGCTACACTTCTTTAAATATCCCTTGTTTTCGGCACCTGGGTGGTTCAGTTGGCTGGGCATCTGCTTTCAGCTCTGGTCATGATCCCTGGGTCCTGGGATCAAGCCCTGCATTGGGCTCCCTGCTCAGTGGGGAGCTTGCTTCTCCCTCTGCCTCTGCAGCTCTCCATGTTTATGCGCTCTCTCTCTCTCTCTCTCTCTCTCTCTGTCAAATAAATAAATAAAGTCTTTAAAAAAAATTGAACCATATATGATTAAATCTCCAGATCCAACCAAGTAGCAACACACACGAGAGGGAAGAAGAACACTGAAGAACATAGAAGGGAATTAGCAAAATCCTGATAGTTGAAAATTACCCTGGATAAGTAACATAATTTCTTCCACAGTTAAATTGCAAGGGGATAAAAGCTGGAGGCAGAACCTATAGGGTATAGCTACTTAAACCATTTGCACAGTTTGGACTTTATTCAACCCAGATTCAAATAGCAAATAAAACATTGGAAACTTAGAAAATTTCTAAAAATGATAATACGTGAAACAATTGGAAATTGAACACTTACTGGATATATTATAGATAAGGATTTATTGGTAATTCTCTTAGATAATGTTATTGTGCTTTGGTTAAAAAGAGTTATCTTAAAGAGGTATATACTGAAGGATTTACAGAAGTAACAGCTAATGAAATTGTTTCAAAATAATACACGAGGAACAAGGTACATCTGGAAAATACTGACTCTGGATTAGTAGTTGAAGTTGAGTAATGGTTACATAGGGTTTCAGTATACTGTTCAGTCACATTAATAAAAATAAGTTAGAACAATATGCCTGGTAATCTTGAAGGACAAATAATGGAACTTACATCAGAGATTAAAGGAAAGTGTCTTAGTGAGGAATAAAAGTGTACAAGTGTAAGTAAGCACAATTCAGGAAACAATTCATTTGTGTTGTTGCTTTAAAGAGCAGAGAGAATACAAGGTTAATGGTAGGCTGAGGTCAGATCTTCGAGGATTCTGTATGCTATGCAAAAAGCTGTACTTAACGCAAGGGGAGTGGAGAGCCATTGAAATTTTTTAAGCAGGAGAGAGTATCACTGGAATTGGGTTTAGCAACTGTGAGAACTGACTGAAGTGAGAATAAACAGTGGCAGAGCAGAGTCTTAGAGTAATTCAGGGGAAAAAAGTTAATGAAGATAAAATTGACAGGTCTTAGTGATTGGATATAAGCGATCAGAAATAAAAAGTCCAAGATGACTCTCAGGTATTTGGTTTTGTTACCTGTATGGGGGGGAGGGGGTTAATTAAATTAAAATAAAACAGAATGAATTATGTAGGGCTTTGGAGGCTCTTAATGCCTCCTGAGACTAATAAGATGCCTGGGTATTAACAAAACAAGAACTATAAATCACAACCAAGAGGTCATTCTGAAAATAGTGTTCGCTTAAAGGAAAAATCAACAGTCACAAAATGTGGTTCTTGAATAATGTGAATGATTCTTTACATGATGGCAAATAGACATTTAAATGTTCTGTGTCCCAGTCTTGCAATTTGGACAGTGCAGATAACAATATTCCTTTCAATCATTTAGTAAAGACATAGGAAAAAATTTTAAGTTCTGGATTAACAAAATGACCTTTCTATTTCACCCAAGTAGATAGATAAAGAGGATTAAGAATATACTTACCTTGATGAGTACTGAGTAATGTATAGAATTGTTGAATAATTATGTCATGCACCTGAAACTAATATAAAAAATAATGTTTGTAACTGATGGACACTTAATAGTGTTGGCATTTAAGTACATAGTGAATTCTACTGATTTACTAAAATTTTCTGAATTGCTCTCTCTAAAAGTTCATGTTTTCAATAGCTGTGTTCTGATTAGTATAAGAATATATTTTTAAATATTAAAATTATGATTCTAGAAGTTAAAAGTGATAGGTGAAACAGTAGAGCAGCATAGGTTCCTAAAAGGCTCTATAGCAATATGATTAATTCCACTGCTGGGTCATGAACTTTGATGGCTCCAGAAATAGGAGAAGGGGAAGTCTGCAAGATATGTATTGAATCTGCATTCAGATATAAAAGTTACAGAAACATATTCTCTGCTCCCTGGAAACTATTTGTTATGGACATGCGTGTGCATGCGCATGTGTGCACACACACACACACACACACACACACATCCTAGAGACCGATGTGAAATTATGACATATATTTGGATATTTTCATTGTACTTAAATAAATGTTTATTTAAACATGTAAAATGTAGCACTGAAGCACTTACCTAGAAAATCATAAGCATCAGAAAACTATTCACTATAATAAAAAAGATATGATTACAATATTTTTCAAGCTTTAAATAAGAACCTTAAGCCATTGTCTGAATTTTCTCCTTTTACAAAGGTTTTTAATAGTTTATACTGATAAGATTCTACAAACTGCTAAGAACAAAAGGATGTATATTAAAATATGGTTGAATACTATCTTCTAGGCTCAGCAAAAGATGCTCAAGTAGCACTAGCTATCTGATAAGTGACATTTTTGCAATCAGGATAATAGTAGCTATTACAATATAACAAGTAATATTCTGGGTTCTATGATGATGAGAAGATAAACCTCAATTTCTGTAACTCTCTATTCTTTGACTATGTATGAATTTCCCACTCGCCATTTCAAACCTTTAAAAATATAAATGCTATATATACTAAAGATTTCTTCATGGCTCATTTTCCTCTTGTTTAAGGCCTTAAGCTCTGCATGTCAGCTATGTACCAAGCAGCTGTTGCTAGGATGTATCTGTTTCCATAGCAATAGATGAACTCTTCAAATGCAACCAGAATTCCTCCTCTTCTTTGCTACCCCTGTATCCCTTGTCCGTATGTAAATCAGTGTCTGTGACAGAATTATTTGGAGTGATAATATCCTGCATTTAACATCCATGTACATAGAGTATGGTACAGTCTTGACTTTATTTTTCCTTTAAGCTCTGCATTCTTTTCCCTAGCTGTGTAGACTGCAGCAATTCCTATAACCTGGGGATTAACACTGTACCAAATTAATAAAGATCAGAAACATTTTCTGCCAATGCACTTTATAGAAACAGCAATTAATAGGAGAAAACAACGAAATGCTAATCGACTCTTTCCTTTCTTTTTTTTTTTTTTTTGAAAAAAAAAGTTCAACATGGAAACAAGAACATGTTACAAAAATAACAGGTGTGATCCTCCACGTGGATTTCAACCAGTCCATTTTGGACTCAGTCTCAAATTCTACACATCAGTTGAAGCTGAAAAACTCACAAGTGTGTCTGAGTTTTCTAAAGTTCTCTAGTTGTTGTTGTGAGGTTTCATCATAGTTTCTCTGGCTGTACCTGTGATGTCTCCTGCTGGGTCTAGAATCTTCACTACAGATCTTCCTTCCTGATGCTGTAATTCAGGAGCTTAAAAATCAGCTGGTTCAATAACTTCACTCAATGAATGGAAAGAAGTTCCTAAAGAAATAGAGAAGCAATAAAGCTATAATTAGGCACATTTTATTAGGCTCCATAATCCCTGCCAAGCACTAAACAGACTGAGAACTTTGTAATATCTGAGAGAAGTGGGGGGGGGGAGCCTAAAGAGCTAAAACATCTCTACAAATAATATTTGGATAGACTCTTGAGAATAAACGCTTGTTTAGGGGAACACAGACATGACACTGGTTTCTTTACATAGCTTTATACTTCTTGGGGGTAAACAACATCACTTTCTATTTCATGTTGCTATTTAGATTCAGGCTCTCTCTTCTGTGCAAAAAGCATTCCCACTTTATGTGGTACCTGGGGGCGGGTGAGGGGGATGGAGAGGTGGCACAGTTGGTTGAGCATCTGACTCTTGGTTTCCACTCCAGACATGATCTTGGGGTGCTGATATCTGCAGGTGTGGGGCTTTCATGCTCAGAGCAGAATCTTCTTAAGACTCTATCTTCCTTTCCCTTCTGCCCCTCCCCACTGTGCTCTCTAAATCAATCTTAAAAAAAAAAAAAAAGATTCCAGCTTCTCTGCCCATCCATCTTCCCTAGAGATAGGAGGAAAGAAACACAGTGTTCGAACAATGTGTTCTTGTGTTCCAATTATCTATGGTAAAAGAACATATATTGATTACATAAGTATTAAATTTATTAACAATTGTTCTTTTATTATATTTTCCAATAAAAATACACTGATTTTTTATTATGTCTCTGACATCACTATTACTTAAAGAGAAAAAGAAATAGTAACTTTGAAAATTACCTTCTTAATATAATTCATATACAAAAGGATATTTTTAAAAAGATTTATTTATTTATTTATTTATTTATTTATTTATTTATTTTAGAGAGAGAGAGAAGAGAGTGAGAGCACACATGAGTGGGGGGAGGGACAGAGGGAAGGAGAGAGAATCTTAAAGCTGGCTCTCTGCTGATCACGGAGTCCCATGGCTCTCTCTCACAATCCATGAGATTACCCAGGTGCCCCACAAAATGATATTTTTATCCCATTTATATAAGCATTTTAGCAAAGAAATTGGAAAGATGAAGCAATATGTTAGGAAAGATTCTGTCATTTTTTTTTGTTATCTAGTTTCTTCAATGTTACTTTGGAAAAGGGAAATAAAAACAAGTTGTATTTTTTAAAAACACCTATTGCTTATTTGTATTTGTCACTTAATAATTTCCCCCAAATTAGCATCAGACATATTAGAAATAGAATCCTTCCTCCATTATGCATTTGACTAAAATTGTTAGCGGAGAAGAGCTTAGGAAGTGACTTCTGTGTCTTCTCAGTATGATCGTGAACTGCAACTGATTCAAAACAGCTGGTGATTTGTTTTTGCCAACATAGGACATCCTGATGTCTTATGTCATGTCCATTTCTTCTTTGTCCTCATTAGGAGGAAACAGTAGAAGATAATTTTCAATACTGATTATATTTCTCCCTATGAGTTCAATTAAGAAAAAATGAAACTATCTCAGATAATTTGATAAATGTTCTTAATAATTTTATTCTGCATTAATTTTTATATTGAATATAGAAAGAGAAAACAATGATTTAGAAATCCTGAATTCAAATTATTTTCCCAAATGTAAGGTTTCATTCATGTTCAATCGTTCATTAAACAGAAGTGTAAACCCATCATACTCCAAACTTTGGCTAAGCACTTAAGTCCCAGAGATGGGTCATGGATGGTCTCTACCTTCAAGGAGTTTTGTTTAGTGTTTTTACAATAGTATTTATTACTATACTATGTATAGTAAATAATAATGACTATAATAAGTATAAGCTTTTACCACATTTTATTATAAGATAAATATTATATATAATTAAAACAAAACACAAGAGTTAGTATTATAGATGATTTAGAATTAGTTTCACAAAGTTTCTCAAAATTTTCCTCCTTATTTCTTGAAAGTTGCTATAATGAAATCACAAGTATTTTATGCAAAAATTACAATAAATATTGTATGAAAATAATGATGAAATATATATATAATGGATGTAGTTCATCTTTAATATCATAATATAGAAGTAAGTTTAGCAACTTATATTTACAAAATATGTTAAGTGAATAAAAGATGATGATATCACAATCTGCTTTTAAAAATACATCAATGATAACAATAGTTATCTCCAGTGGTGGTATTTCTTCATTTTACTTTTTTTTCTACTTTTTTATAACAAACACATAAAAGAGTTTCCTAATGTGTCTAAAGAAATAATACAGTTTAAAGAAACTTTGTTAGCTGGCTCTGCATATTGGCTTGACTAATAACTAATAAAAGTTATTATTCGATTATAGTTTATATTATTATGTATAAGATATAAATATTATATTTGGCATCATATGATTTATCAGCAGCCCTAGTTATATGCCATATTTTGTTATATGGCATTTTTTCTGAACACCTTACTGGGTCATTTCTAAAGGACATTCAGATCAATGTGATAATTATATTATAATATTAATAATAATATAATATTACTTCCCTCAGATAAACTAGAAAATCTAGCAGTACCATCTATTCATGATATAGTCTACGTTGGTTCAAAGTCACTTTATATACACAGTAAAGCCTAAAGCATTCTTAATTTTAACTCTAATACTTTAGAATCTATTACTGTATACTTTGCATTATGGCAAGAAAAAAATGAATGCTAAATAGATTAGATTATGAGTCGAAGGAGAAAAGACAAACCAACTTAAGAAGGTAGATTGTTTGAAAGAACTTAAACCTATATTAGCAAGAACCATGTTGGTAAAAAAAATAAATTCTATCTTTTCTATACTCATTCCAGTTTGTTTTTAATTTTTAAATCTATTAACTTTATTTCTTTTTTCTTGTTTTCTTTTCTCATTCAAATTCGATTAGCCAACATATAGTACATCATTAGTTTCAGATGTAGTGTTCAATAATTCATCAGTTGTGAATAGCCCGTGCTCACGACGTCACATGCTCTCCTTAATGCCCATCGCCCAATTACCCCATCCCCCACTCACCTTCCCTCCAGCAACACCCAGTTTGTTTCCTATAAATCTATTAACTTATTTCTAAGAGGCCATTAACTAGCAGAAACAAATTAGGTACAAATTCTGATACTATATATAAGTAACTAGATAAACTTAAACTTCTCTTTATAATTATGTCATTGAGAGCTCCATAATTCCCCAATTTTACTTACCTTCTAAGAAGTTTTACTTTATAAATATTACCCTAAATATAGAGATGATTTATAGTTATACCAGATAATTTCACAACTGTCTTATCTGAAGTTTTGGTGATGTAAAGGTTTATGGGTTGTTTCTTTTCTAAGCAAGTGATACTTTCTCCTCCTCAAATAAAGGTTGGCAAATGGGTCAAAAGAATCTTATATCACAGATTCACATAAAAACATGTGTTTGTCAGATTTAGGAATTGTCGTATTAGGAGTTCCTCAGTAGAACTGAGAGGGTCTTAAAAATAACTCACCACTAAACAGTGAATAGCAGAGAGTTTGTGCTGTTCTTCGCTTTGACTAGGACTGCACTCCAAACTGTCTGTCACTAATGGATGAATAAAAGGGTGATAGATAGATAGATAGATAGATAGATAGATAGATAGATAGATAATAGATTGATAGATGATAGATAGATAGATACATGATAGATAAATAATAGATGACAGACAATAGATATAGAATGATATAGATAGATGATAGATATAGAGATATAGGATAAGAGATAATAGATGGTAGATAGGCAGGTAGATAGTGCAAGCTATTTTAAGGCTCTGATTCAATCCATAAAATGGGTAAAAGCAATAATTGAAAGTTGGTAGAATGTGTCTGCAGTTAGAGGTTTTTATTCATTCTGACGTGTGTAACACTGAAAGAAACTCTGAATTAGAATTTCATGTATTCTCAGGAACTGTGCCTCTTTTACCCTTGAGACTTGGCTTTCCTTAAATGCTTTGTCAACTTAATTTCACTGTAAATCCTGACATGGTGTAAGTTTTCCTACAGCAGAAATTGGTTAATAAAATAAGTCACTGACATTTCCCTGAAATTTAATTCTCTGTGTGTCAACTTTTGTCATGACTGTACAGAAACCTCTGATGTCGCTCAGCATTGTGTAGAACAATTCCATATCTTTATTCCTGGCAACTGGAAATCTTGCTGTCCAAACTTTGGAACTAAATAATTTTGGACAAATGCTTGATAAATGCTTTACTATTCAAAATTTTCCTCCTCACTGTCTGAAATCCAGGATCTAATGTATTTGAATATCAACATATATCTCCTTTACATCTGACACTACTATTGAGTCTCATTAACCACACTCAGGAAATAGACTTGACTCTTCAGATATATAAAGATAAATATAGAGATAGAGATTCACAAATAATCAGATGTAAATATCTCTGTGATGACAGACATCATGAGGTACCCCCATGATGCATTCAGAAAAATGACAGAAAAAAGAAATTGCCAAATATCCACCATAGTAAAGATCAGCTCAACATATCCTGAATGATAATGATGATACAGCAAATACAATTCCAATAATTAACTGGATCCACAATTTCAGTAACTTAATAATCATTGGAATAATACATTCTAATATTTAAAAAGTGACAGAAGTCTTTTATTTTTAATTATTTTTGTAAAAATATACAAACTACTTGCACTATAGAAAATATGCATTCACATATGTCTCTTATCACAAACATTCACTGGAGTGGGTTTTCCTCCCCACTTTAAATGAGAAAATTACCCTTTATAGCTCACTGTTAATGTAATGTTTTGAAACTGGTCAAAACAAATGAATATTATTAAAATTTCTTTTATACACCTGAAGATGACATATATCTCATCAAATGAAAAAGATGTTGTTTTACCATTGGAAAGGGTAAATTTAACCTTTAAATAGTAACCAAGGAGGTTACAATGTCATATATAAAGCAACAATCACAGAAAGAAATGGAGGTTATTCAGAAGTAACTTAATAGGTTTCAGACAATTGGGATTCCTTATGCTAAAGCTATTGATTCCTAAATTTATTGCATTGTAACAGAAAACATTATGTATGCAATCAGTGCTCTGGAATATACTAAGGCTTCCTTTGAGATCTAGTACTTGATTGATTTTCTTAAAGAGTGTTCTGTGTCTGGTAAAATGAATTTATATTATCTTTATTTTATCTTTCTTGGATGCAGGTTCTCTCTATATCTTTAAGATCAGTTTTATAAATCATTTAAAAAATTTCCATATCTTGTACTTTTTGAGATTGACTTATTGCTCCTGTGATTGAAGCTTACAATCAACCTATAAACATGGAGACAAATTCAAAAATGTGAAATTATTTTAATAAAATTAAAATAGAATAGATTTCCATGACTGAAGAGGAGTACAAAGTTTCAAGTGTAAAACTTCCTTCCACTCCCAGCCATGATGCAACTTACCCAATACCTTCCAAAAACAAAATACATAAAACATCCATTTTCAGACATTGAACAGTAGGCATTGAAGGCTGGTGAGGCTTGAGAGAAAGGAAACACATGAAGTGATCTCAGCTTTCATCTTGGCTGCCTGTGTGATGGCAACTGTCAAGCTGTAGCCCAAGGAAGTAGAGTCCAAATAGAGAGGGTCAGCCTCACAGAAGGGAAGAAAGAGAAACCAGTTCTAAGGAGGCTGGATGACTAGAATTAGGGTAGGAACTTCTAGGAGAGCTGATTAAGAAATATCCACATTTGCAATTTTGACCACAGACTAAGCTGTTCATACCAAAGACAAGACAGCAAGACAGGCAAAGAACAGATCCTGTTGGTTGTTGGCTAAATGAGATTTGGGAGATCACACAGAGCTGGCAGAGGCTATAGCCCTGACCATCCAAGCTGAACACCTAGCTTTTCTATGAGACTTCAAAAAAACCTCTCCTTAAAAGTAGGGCTAATTTGGAAAGCAAAAAAAAAAAAAAACAAAAACAAAAACCAAAAACAAACAAACAAAATGATGTTGGGTTAAAAATTGATGCAGATTATTTAATACTGAAATCTCAAGGTTGAAAAAATGTCTTTGGTTATCTGTGCAAATACGTCAAGTAACTGTTATAATGAGATTATAAGAATCAGGCTGGCTTTATATTTCTGCCGAGGTGCATTCAGTTTTATGAACAATAAGGCAAAGATTGCTCAACTTCAGCACTACTGATATTCTGGGTCAGGTATTTGTTATGGGAGAGTCACACTGTGCCTGTACCAACAAGATTCCATAGTACAGTGACCTCTGCTCAAAAATGACTCCAGATTACTTACGTCTTTGCCATGGTCTGAATGTTTGTGCCTTTCCAAAATTCATGTGTTTAAATACTAACCTCCAAGGTGATGGTATTAGGAGGTGATCAGGTCATGAGGTTGGAACCCTCATGATGGGGATTAATGCCTTCATAAAAGAAGCCCTCCAAACTTCTCTTGCCCCCTTCTGCATGTGAAGGCAGTGAGAAAATGCCCTCTATGAACCAGAAAACAGGTCCTCCTGAGACACCAAAGCTGTCAGTGTCTTGATCTTATACTCCCCAGCCTCCAGAACTGAGGTTGGGAACTGTTGCCATTAAGCTACCCAATTTAAGGTATTTTGTTATAGTAACCTGAACAGACTAAGACAATCTCTATGGTGGAGGCTAGGGTCAAAATGGTCCCCTAGTTCAGAACTGCAAAGCTAGAGTAACAAAGGGCAGAGGGAAAGTATGACTAAGAAAGTAATTGTCAAATCTCCATTCTCTACTCTAAGAGTCCTCTACTAAGATGGCATACAATCAAAAAAATGAAAGAAGCTTAGGGAGCCATTCTTGAGTAACTTTAGTCATTCTTAAAAACAGAACTCGACAATAAAATTCAGATAACCAAGGGATAGGAGAATATGTCATCAAGTCTGATGGTATATGATTACTGAATGTATCCTAATAATAAGGAATAAATCTAAGCAACCATGAGATATATGATCACAGAAGATAAAAGCTACACATTGGGAGAAACTAAAATAACACTTTAATACATAAAAACTGTGAGATAGTAACAGAAAATAAATTGACAAATATATGTAACTTCTTCATATTTCTTAAAGGAAATTCAACAATTTCTGTAATGGATAAAGAAAGGATGAATTATGTAAGCCAATGAGATAAACTTATTAAAACAGAAGAAATAAAATCTGTTAAAGGAAGAGGGCAGAAGTACAATTGTTTTGATGTTCTCATCTTTCAAAATAGGACATTAATAGATGCACCTACAGTGGTTATACAAAAATATCAAGGGTTAGGTGTTCGAGAGAAAATAAGATGAGATTTAAGACAATACTAATTAGTCAAGTTTTATCAGAAATTTGAAATGGAGGATAAACTCACCTATTAAGACAAAGGTCCACACCTGATTGCATAAATTAAAACAAGCTATGCATTTTGTACAAATGACACAATTAAAACCAAGTGTCCCGGATTATAGGTAAAAGGGTAAAATGTTAAGTCAAGCAAGTAATAACAAAAAGAATATTGAAATTTCAACAATAATAATAAGGTTGAATTTTTGGTAGTTAGGGAGTAATAAGACATATATAGGAAATAAAAATGGGTTTGTTCTCTGAAATAAAAAGTTTCAAATATTAAAGTAAATAATAATAGCAATAATGTTGAATTCATAGCAGATACTGTTACTTAAATCAAAGAGGGACAGTGCATTTATAAATTAATAAAGATAGGGAGATTTGACATCTCTACAATACTGAGTCTTTCTTAAAAAACAAGATATCATAAAAATATATATAAACTTCTGTTAGCATTCTTAGAAGACTGTTTATCTTTTTGGCATTGGTAAGAAGAAAATTGGATTTTTTAATTATATAAATCTTTTGGTACAGCAGTCCAACATTGGATTCTGTCTTACAGAAATCAATCTTCATTATGTGAGGATTTGTATGTAACTTCGTCTACCAGGGATAGGTTAAGTACTGAAAATGAAATGCATGTATGTCTACAGGCAGATGGCTACATAAATTATGGTATATCCAACTAGAAGCTACAAGGAGCTATTAAAAACAATGAGTTGTATAAAATCTATCAGGGGTTGCCCTTTAAGCTGAGATTTATATATAGTAGATAGTTCTTAAACACACATACAACACAATACCATATTCTGTACATGCTTGTTTCTGTTTGATTAATCATAGAGCAACCTGTGGAATATGTACACTAACTATTAATAGTGCTTATTTCTGGTAGAGAGATTTTATAGTTCTGTAAAATGATTTTAATTTTTTTCTGAAAGAATCTCTTTTTTCTTCAATTTAATTTTTTTTTATTTTTTTTAGCATTCCAAGAATTATTGTTTATATACTACACCCAGTGCTCCGTGAAACATGTGCCCTCCTTAATACCCACTACCAGACTCACCCATCCCCTATCCTCCTCCCTTCCAAAACCCTCAGTTTGTTTCTCAGAGTCCACAGTCTTTCATGCTTCATCTCCCCCTCCGATTTACCCCAATTCACTTTTTCTTTCCTTTTCCTAACATCCTCCATGTTATTCCTTATGCTCCACTAGTAAGTGAAATCATATGATAATTGACTTTTTCTGCTTGGTTTATTTCACTCAACATAATTTCCTCCAGTTGAGGAGGAATACCATTGAGATACCACCTTACACCAGTTAAAACGGCCAAAATTAACAGGACAGGAAGCAACAAGTGTTGGGGACGATGTGGAGAAAGGGGAACCCTCTTGTACTGTTGGTGGAAACGCAAGTTGGTGCAGCGACATTGGAAAACAGTGTGGAGATGCCTTAAAAATTTAAAAATAGAGCTAATTGCACTACTGGGTATTTACCCCAAAGATACAGATGTAGTGAAAAGAAGGGCCATATGTACCCCAATGTTCATAGCAGCAGTAGCCACAAAGTATCTCTTAATTCTTTGATTTTTTTGTATAATGAAAGTATTAATTAGGCAATTTTAAAATGTAAAGTCTTAAGACCTCAAAAAGCAGGTTAAAAAAAAAAAACCTGTTCCCAGAAAGATCTACATATTAGTTACTGTGAACATAGAGACATATAGTGTTATCCGAGATCAGGAATTGGTAACTTGCTGCTGCAGTTCTGTGTGGGTTGTTTTTCTGTCAAATTTTGTGTGTGAAGTACCAGAGAGTAAACACCTAATGCTTGGCAAGCCACGTGGAGTCTGTTACAACTATTCAACTCTGTGGTCTGAAAGCCACCCGAGGCACCAAGTAAACAAATGACACTGACGATACTCTAGTCTACTTTATTGGTGGACACCAAAAGTGAAATTTCATGTGATTTTTATGTGCCACAAAATATTCTTGTTTTGATATTTTTTCTACTATTTAAAAATTTAAAGATCATCCTTAGCTCACAGGCTGCCCTAAGACAAGCTCTGGATCATAGTTTTTAACTCTTGTAGGGAGCACAAGTGGAAGTAGAAATCTACCCGCTGGAATTGGGTCCTGCTCTCCAAGCCAATGGCTTTGGGACCCAGGGGAGCTGGTACAGAACTTACACAAGGTTAGAGGCTATCCCTCCTACATTATAAGTCCCCGTGTTCTTTCTGGATGAAATGCACTTGATTACTTTATCAGCTCTAATTCTATACTTAGTCTCATTGTTTGCCAGGAAAAAAAATAAAAAAATTTAAAAAGCTCCAATCCTGAGAGAGAGAAATGCATTAGGCTATGCTATCTCTCACTGTGTGGAATTGTCAAAATGACTTTCTCCAAACAACTACACCCAGAAAATGGAAGTTGTAATGGGCTAAAAGAGAGGAGGGAAGCCCCCTTTCAAATAATAGGTCACCCCTGAGAAAGGCCATGTTGGCTGTAGGGTGAAGGCTGCCTACAAGGAGAACAGTGGGTGAGGCACAGGACGAGAGAGGCGGTGTGATCACTTGACTGTAAAAGCAAACGAGATAAAAGAGCATATTCAATTGTTTGCCTCAGACTGCATCCTAATTTTACCAATAAGATTAAAACTGAAGAAAACAAAGATATTTGAGGGAGGGAAAGGTAAAAGGCAAAAATAATTTCTATTCTAATTGTTATTCGAATTTGTGCCAAGGATTATGCAGATGTCTCTCAGAGAACAAAATACTGCATCATGTATTGAGAATGTGGGACAGTTATGACTTAGAGGTAAACCAGATTTCATAGAGTGAGACTGTTGGAGAACTTCAAATAAACTTAAAGAGGAACGTGTTGATGTTAATGAAGAAGGTTCATTTCTTGCATGACTACTTAAAGTCTGAAATTTTTTCATATGCCTTGTTTACCTCCTAAAGGAGCTAGAGTGTACCTTCCTTCAAGATACATTTGAAAACAAGATGTGTGTGTGTGTGTGTGTGTGTGTGTGTGTGTGTGTGTGTGTAAAACCTCTCGGGATTAATCCCCACAAAACACATTTTAGAAAATACTACTTTAGGGGCGCCTGGTGGCTCAGTTGGTTGGGCGACTGCCTTTGGCTCGGGTCATGATCCCGGAGACCCGGGTTCAAGTCCCACATCGGGATCCCTGCTTGGCAGGAAGCCTGCTTCTCCCTCTCTCACTCCCCCTGCTTGTGTTCCCTCTCTGGCTGTGTTTCTCTCTGTCAAATAAATAAAATCTTTAAGAAAAAGAAAATACTACTTTAGTTATAACCTTCTACAACAAAATTTGCCCTACGACAATAAAAAAAAAAAATCACCAGGTACACACAAACTAAGTAATATAGAAATAGAAACAAAATTTAAATATGCATATATGGGGGCTTCTTGTTGGGCTCAGTAGGTAGAGTGTGGGACTCCTGATTTCAGTGTTATGAGTTCAAGCTCCACTTGGGCAGAGAGATTACCTTAAAAAGTAACAATAAAATATGCATTTATGTACCTTTGTATACATTTAAATACCGCCTTCCTGTGGCACAAACTGTGGGAGATATTCACATAAACACTTTCTTAAAAGCAAAAGCTTCAGATTATCAAAGAAATTTCACATTTTAAAAGTTTGTTTACTCTTGATAGCTCAGAACGTACTTTCTAACAGAAACTAACAAAAACAGTGGCTTAGTTTCCCAGCCACATTTATTAATTTTTAAATAAAGTTGAAATAAAATTACTGATGATGCAGTAAAACAGTTTTTAAAAAATGATTAACCAGTCTTCAAATAAAACAGAAATGTAGATATTTTTAAACAGTATCTATTAAATTTAATGCTTCTGAAAAACATGAAAAGAGATACAATAGTTTACAAAGATTATAAATGAGATTTTTGAAATATATTCTCCCAGACTATTTTGTTTGCCTACACACATATTTATCAGAAAGAGATTTTTGCCTTAATAATATTCTCTTTAACTCTTTTTATTTAAGTGTAACACACAGGAAACATATACAAAACAAATATTCACCACTCCAGGGAAGATGTAATATCATACCACAAGGCCTTCAATCACCTCACAGTCATTATCCCCCTTTTTCCCCACATATGACATGATCCTGACTTTTAACATAATGGCTACTTTTGCAAGCTTTTGAAATTAATGCAAAAGGAAAATATGGTACCTCTTCTTCTAGATATAGCTTCTTTGAGTCAATATTATGTTTATGGTATTTGCCTGTGTAATTATGTCTTGCTGCCATTTGTTTTCCTTTATGGATGAATGATTACCATTCTATGAATATACCACTCCATTTAACTATCTATTCTACTTTTGTGTTTAGGTTTTGACTCTTTTACATGGGTTTCTGGTTGTAGAAATCCTAGCAGAGGATTGGGAGTCATTGGGACAATGTGCATTCAAAATTAGTAGATAATGCCACAGTTTTGCAAAGTGGTTCTTCCAATTCACATTTCTGTCAGCATTTCCATTGCTTTGTATATTTATCAACACTTAGTACTGTCAGTGTGTTGAATTCAGCCATTCTGATATATATGTCATTATGTTTTAATTTACATTTCTGAAATCACCTTTTTATATATTTATTGAACACTGTGTATTCCCTTTTCTGCCCAAGATCCTTGCCTATAATTTTACTAGGTCATCTATCTCTTTTATTTTCTTTGAATAATTCTTAATATGGCTTGGAAATAAGCCCCATTCATTCTTCAATCTATTTTTTTATTTTATATTTTGGCGATTTGGGCAGGGTAAGCTAGGCATATGCTAAGGGAACAAATGAACTTAACAATCAGTGGATTCACTTATAAATGTTAAGACTTGCTTCAGCTCATTTGATTTGGGGACAGCTACTTTACCCCACATACTTCTACCATTTCAAATGTTGCTGTCTGCCACAGCAAGAAAAAGGAAAGAAAAAAGTTTACATCAGAAATGATACATGTTATTTTTGTTCACATGAAACATGTCAGTTCTAGTCAATTGTTCATACCTAACCTTGAAAAAGATGGAAAGTGCGCTCTATCAAATGCCCAGGAATATTGGTGAGAATAAGTGCCTACCATGCCTGGACAGTTCCCCTTATCAATAATATAAGTTTAATCTTTCTTTTCATTCTAATTTGAGTTTACACTATACTTTAGTTAAGTACTTCCCCAAATTATGCACACTGTGGCACATAAGAAAAATAACATTTCTGTGGTAAAATGGAGTGAATACCAGAGATTTGGTCATGGTAGTGACATCTACATAGTTTTGGGTGGGGAAAAAAAAAAAAAACGTTTCTTTTTTATATTAGTCAATAATTAGAAACACAAGGTGTTCAGTCATGCATTGCATGATGAATTTCTATGAAACATTCAAATGACAACTTTTCAAAAATGTAACTGAGAAAGGTGAACTGCTTCTGTAAATACCACTTTTTAATATCAGATCTTGTACTTGAAATGGTAAGATGAAGCTCCTGGTCAGGGCTTTTACATGATGATATAGTCAAGTCTTTTATGGGTTTATCAATAAAACTTTAAAGATTTTTATTCATTTATGTGACAGAGAGAAACACAGCTAGAGACGGAGCACAAGCAGGGGGAGTGAGAGAGGGAGAAGCAGGCTTCCTGCCAAGCAGGGAGCCTAATGCGGGGGCTCGATCCTGGGATCATGATCTGAGCTGAAGGCAGACACTTGACAACTGAGCCACCCAGGCGCCCCACAATAAAACTTTATTCACAATAAGTTTGCAGAAAAAAATAAAATTACCATGGTGGAAATTATATTTGAAGATTCCAACAGCTCCTTTTTTTCCTTCACCGCCAAATTAAATTGAAAATTATTTATGGAAATGGGAATGAATTCTGAAGCCCAATTCAACTATTTCAAATTACTAATGTAGGTTTAATTTGCAGAATGTCCATGCATTATTAGAACAGTATTCTATAGCTACCATAAACATCATGAAAGGGTTATATCAAACACAAAAGGGTAAAAGTATCTGATATATGTAAAAACAGAAATTCAGAAATTGGGGCAAGTACACCCACCAAGACCCCCTGACGACCTCCATATATCAACCTAGGATTGCATGTGTGAAACCCTAAGTGCCAGGGACACCACCCCTCCTCCCAGCATGCTTGTTCCTGATAGGCAGCAGCATATTCTGCAGCTCACAGCTAAAGAAGTTGTTAAGATATTTAACACTGACCAATGTGTGGCAGTGAAGTCCTTAGTGCATATCACCTGCAGAAAACTTGGGTCCATCGCAGTCCTGCTCTGAGGAGCTCTGGGGGCGCTCCTTGCTGAGGCAAAGGCACCTAGCAGGGAGATGAGTTTGGCTAAGCTCTGTATTGCTTGACTCTCTGCCTCTTTTCACTATATTCTGGGCACTAATTAACTAGACCCAAATAGGAGGTCATAATGACATTTGTTCAATTTAACACAAGAGAAAACTGGGGCACAGAAAGACCAAATGTCTTATGTACAGATACACAGATTGCTAAATGGGGAGTTAGGATTTGAAACCCCAGAATTTGCTTCATAGTTGCCACTCCAAGATTAGAGATGGACATTGATTTTCTCAAGGTGAAACAAAGTTGACACAATTGCAAAGAATGAATGTTTTTGTTATGATGATATTAACCATCTGTTGACCTACCCATAAGAAAACCTGAGGATTTGAACTAAAATAATGGCCTTTTGCAATTCATCATGACTCTGGCTTTTTCTTACTTAACAAAATGAGCTTAGAACTAGTTTGTCTGCAAGTTTAACATGTTAGAACGTAGGAAGAAAACTGCAATGATTATAGTTGAAATTGTGCATAGTCGGAAAAAGTACATACATACTGAAAAAGGTACAGTACTTTTAAATTTTTCAGTGTTTTGATATGGTATTATCAATAAAATTGTGGGGTTTTCCAGGTAAAACAAGTAGAATTTCCAGAATCGATCTACATTAAATTAGAGCTTAAGTGGGTACATTATTTAGCAACACAATTTCCCTATTGTAATAATCAGAAAGTTGTATACTGAGGAAATCACAAATTACTAAAAGTAACACTTTTCTGAAGATTATTATTCAAGCGTACTCTCAGTTTTTATATAAAATTTGGCTAGCTAATAGGACTATTATCGTATGTTTCTAATAAAGATTATAATTGCCCCCCCAAAAAGAATGTAATTACATTATTGTAACTAAATCAACAGATTTAAATTAGTAAAAATAAATCTGGTTAACTTTTCTGACACCTAGATCTTTAGAAATCAGAAAATTCACCCAGCATTATCTTACTTTATTTTTAAGATTTTATTTATTTATTTGAGAGAGAGAAAAAGAACATGAACAGGGGAGCAGGGCAGGGGAGAGGGAAAAACAGACTCCCACTGAGCAAGGAGCCCCATGTGGGGCTTGATCTGTGGACCCTAAGATCATGACCTGAGCAGAAGTCAGCCGCTTAAACTGAGCCACCCAGGCACCCTGACATTATCTTTCAAACTGTAACAGATTTAATGACATTTTAAATTGAAAACCCCAAGACTGGGATGGATGCCTGGGTGTCTCAGTCAGTTGAGCATCTGACTGTGTTTTGGCTTAGGTCATGATCTAAGGATCTTGATATCAGGCCCCAAGTTGAGCGCTCATGCTCAGCAGGGAGTCTGCTTGAGAGTCTCTCTCCTCTCCCTCTACCCCTTCCCCAATTCATACTCTCTCTCTCTCAAATAAATAAATAAATAAATAAATATTTTTTAAAAAGTAGGAGAGTATCACATAAGCTAAGCATAGATTGAATTTCAATGAGTTCTAGCAACAGAGTATATTACAAATGATATTCTTGCCTTGTCCAATTTGTTCATTTTTGATATGATTTAGCTGCATGAATTAAAATTTGAAGGAAATAGAAAATAGCTTAGGTTATTTTGCTGTGTTTTCTGGGAGGTTATTTTATTCTTTTGGACTTAAAATACATGTAATTGGAACCATCAGTTTGTGGCCTGCTTTAATGCTTGCTTGTATTTTTCTTTTTAAATGTATTTCCATGTGCTTTATTTTTTTTTTCCTTTTAGCCCTTTCTATATCATCCCTAATATCATCTCCTCTTCCCCTGACCCATCATGTCACCATAAATTATGTGATGGCAATTTTTATACAATGATTTGGGATCATTCACCTCCTTGTGTTACTTCAAAATTTTTCCTGAAAATACGTGTGACAGGGGCACCTGGGTGGCTCAGTCATTAGGCGTCTGCTTTTGGCTCAGGTCATGATCCCAGAGTCCCAGGATCAAGCTCCTCATCGGGCTCCCTGCTCAACAGGAAGGCGACTTTTCCCTCTCTCACTTCCACTGCTTGTGTTCCCTCTCTCTCTGTGTGTTTGTCAAATAAATAAGTAAAATTAAAAAAAAAAAATACTTCTAACTCCTCTATCCTGCTTAGTATAGATAGAAAAGGTTTTGGTTTTTGTTTTTTGGGTTTTTTTTATTTTTCACTTTTCTGTTTTTTTACATCCTTCATGGTACCACGTCTTACCTTCCCAGTCCCTACTGATGGCTTCATGGATATGTACAGTGTTTTTTTCTCAGAAGTACATCTCAAGAAACAGAGTTAATGAGTGGTAACATATGTACATACCCAAATCCACTACAGATTGCTCTGCAAAATAGTTAAACCTATTTATATTTCAGAAGCAGGAAGAGATTTAGTTTTCCACACTGATATCTGCCCTTAATTTGGATGGCAAAAAATTTGCATGCCATTATTGCTTTTTAATTTGATAATTTCCTCACTATTGAGATTGAATAATCTTTATACTTTTTGGTATTCATGTTTCTTTCTGTGAATGTTATTGATCTATTACATCTCTTCTTGGCTAATTAGAGATTTTCCTGTCTTATTATGTCTAAACTGAAAGAATTTCTTACATATTTGAGATTTCATATAAATATTAGAAGCATTTTTTTAATTGTATGTTGTATAAGAATCATCTCCAAGCCCATGATCTGTTACTTTCATCCATGATATTTGTACAACAGAAAACTTTCCTTGGGTTGTATTGAAAACCCATAAATCTTGCCTCTATATTTTATTTTTTATCTTTTTTTCAATGTTTTGTTGTGGCTACAGATCTATAAATGGCCCAACTTGTGAGTGTGCCGCTTGACAAATGTTTATGAACATCTGTATATGTAGAAAGGCCACTCAGATCAAGATAAAAATTTCTTGCAACCCAGAAGGTTCCCTTGTGTCTTTTCCCAGCCAAAACCTACCCTTCACACCCACACCCAGACAGCAACCGCTTTATAACCAGACATCACTTTTGTTTGTTCTTTGACTTCATAGAAATGGAATCATAGGTTATGTACTCTTGTTGTCTAGTTCTCTTCACCAATATTATGACAGTGAGATTCACTCCTGTTATTGTAGGTAGCAGTGGTTCTAGTGTGTATCTGTGTGGTTCTTCATTGAATAAATATAGCATATCATATTTATCCATTCAACTATTGATAGGCATTTGGGCTGTTTCTAGTTTGGGACTATTATGAATAAGCTCTTACATATTGTACAAACAACTTCACAACTATATTTTATACATATGTCTTTGAGTGGATATAAGTACTTGTCTCTCTTGAATGTATTTATATAACACACATGTAAGTATATATAAAATTTCTAGGTTCAGGGTTGTGTATATATTTATTAGGAATAGTTATTACAAATTTAGTTTCCCCTGTGATTGTCCCAGTTTACACTCAAAATTGCACTTATAGTTCTAATTGCACCAGATCTTTGCCAAGATTTTGTATTGTTGGTCTGCTTAATTATAGGCATTCTCATGAGTATGTGGCAGAATCATATTTGTGCTTATTCTCTTTTTTCTCAATATTGAACTTCATTTCTCTGTCTTCCTTATCAATTGTTTAGAGGAGAAGATGGCCTGGAGTATCACAATACTAAAGTTATTGCCTATGAACGATCAGTGTGGATGAATCAATTTCCTGCTTCAGAACATTATTTAAGAACGTTTTCTAATCACATATAATAATCTTTGTCAACTTCATTTTCAGCATTTCTCTGTAATGCTGTAAAGTAGCCTTGTTTTAAGGTATTAGTTGAGGAGTTATATTACCAGGTTGCCTCGTGCTGAAACTTTGATATATAACTGTAATAAAATGAAGTTTATTATGCTGTTAATGTGTTGCTCCATTCTGTTTTCTTAGAGTTCTGTTTACTTATAATGTTTATATTATTTTCCATATGTGAGCTTGGCTTCCTGACCTACTCTAATGTGCTGTATTTGAGGGGCATTTGTATGAGTCTGTGTTTGCTTCATAGAATAAAGAGGGAATTTTTTCTATTTCTCTGCTCTGGGACTGGTCAAATAGTGCCGATGAGAGCTCTTTCCAAGCAAGGAAGAATTCTCTTTGCCTCTCTGTAGCCTGTGTGTTTTTTGTTTTTTGTTTTTCAGGAGATAACACTGTGACAAGCAATCCCCATTTTTTCTGTGATATTTGGTTTATGTTTTCTTTAAGGAGATGAAGTAAACTGGCTAAAAGCGTGGACTCTGGTGTAGAAGCCCATGGTTTAGAATCTTGGTTCTATACCTTACAAGCTGTGACCTTGGGCAAATCTCTTGTCCTCTGTCTCTGGAGCTTGACTGCAGAATAGGAATGAGAGAAAGTTCTGATAGTGCCTACCTCATAAGGTTGTTGTGAAGATTAAAATAACTAGGTAGGTAAAACTCTTAGAACACTGTGGCACAAAATACAGCATTTTCTTCAATTATTTCAACACTTTTAGGGGCAATTTGGGCAATTTACATGCTTGTAGAAAATGTATTTCATCAAATTAAAATGCATAATATGGACAGAACCATTTCTTTTACATCCTTAATTTGTTTATCTTTCATTATTTCCTCATTATCTTTTTTTATTCTATTGATTTATTCCTCTCTTTTCCTTGATTGATTTTGCTAACAAGTTTGTGGTCTTTTTTTTTCCCCCAAAGAACCAGCATGAGATTTATTCATTATTTCTTTTTCTTTAAGATTTTATTTATTTTATTTGAGAGAGAGAGTGAGTGAGAGAGAGCATGAGAGGGGACAAAGTCCGAGGGAGAAGCAGACTCCCCGTGTAGCAGGGAGCCCGATGTGGGACTTGATCTCTGAACTCCAGGATCATGACCTGAGCCAAAGGCAGTGGCTCAACCAACTGAGCCACTCAGGCACCCCTATTCATTATTTCTAATGATTTTTGTTTCATTATTTTCTGCTTTCATTTTTATTTGCTACTTCCTTTGGTTTCCTTAAGTTAAATTTATTTTTTCTAAGTTTTTATGTTGAGTGCTTAATTTTTTCCTTTCATTTTTATATTTAGTTATATTTTATTCCATGTCTACATCAAAGTTTCAGGATATGTAGTCTTTTTCTTTTTCAGGTATTTTGCAATTTGGGTGTAAATTTCCTCTTTTACCAAATAATTCTTTGAGAGGTTTTTATCTGTTGATTTTGTTTTTCTGTTCTTTCAAATTTTCTTTTAATAAGTATTGCCTTATTCTCTACGTCTCTTGTGAATAGATTAATTTTTATTGAATTTTGATCAGAAAGTATTCAAATATCACCTCCCTCTCTATAACTTGCTTTTTACTTTTTCTAGTGGTGCCTTTTCATGAACAGAGTTCTTAAATTTAATTGAGGGAAATTTGTCAAATGATTTCCTTACTATTATCACTTCATAAGTATTATTTTTTTTGTTTCTACTAGTCAAAGTTCATACAGATTCAGCCCACATTTTTTCCAAAGTTTTCATTTTGCTTTTTACATTTAATGCCTTAAGCTACTGAAACCCATTCTTGTATATGATATGAGATCTAATTTCAGTTTTCCTCATTTCTAATCTATTTTCACAACACTGTCTTTTCAATTTCCCTCTTCTACACTTCTACTTCTCATATCTATTGTGTCCATATGACTTGTCAGTTTATCTCGTTATGTCCAATGCCATAAATACCTATGGACCATATTTTTATAAAGGTTTTGTGATCCGTAAGGCAATTTTCTACATCCATTTGAGAAACAGTTTGTCAAATTTCATTTACATCTTCTATTGAAATGTTAACCCCATTGAAATTTTGATTTGAATTGTATTCAACAGATCAACTTGCGAAAAATCAGCAGTGTTCTAACCTGAGCCACAATACATTTTTCCATTTATTTTCTTGACAATGTTATAGAAACGGTTACAATTTTTTTTCCATACAGGATTCACATATCCTTTGCTGGACTTAAATCTAAATGATTTATTTATTTGTTTCAAATGGCATTACATTTACCAACTTAATTTCTGATATATAGAAACGCAATGAATTTTTATACGTTGACATTATATTCAGCCATGTTAATAAAATGTCATTTCTTCTAACAATTTGAAAGTGTAACTTTTTAGTTTTATATATAAATAACAGAACATCTGTGAATAATTACAAATTTGTTTCCTTTTTAATCTTCATATTTTTATTTTATTTTCTTGTCTTTTATTAGTAATAGTAATCTTGTGTTATTCCTAAAACATTTTTAAAAAAATATTTTACCATTCTAGATCTTTGATTTTGGTTTATCTCAGATGTCTTTTGTCAGATAAAGGAAATCTTGCTTTCTATTTTGATAAGAATTTTTATCATGAATGGGTGTTGAATTTCACCAAAGGTTTTTCATCCATGTATTAATATGGTCATATGTCTTTTTCCTTTTAATATGTTAACAGGGTAGAAGATATTTCTGGATATTTATGCCTTCCTGGGGTAAATTCAACCTGTCATGATATGTTCTTTTTCTGTTATAATTTTTTTTTTTTTAAGATTTGTTCATTTGACAGAGAGAACATAAGCTGGGGGGGGGGGGGTTTGCAGAGGGAGAGGATGAAGCAGACTCCCTATTGAGCAGGGAGCCAGACATGGGGCTCAAATCATGACCTGAGCCAAAGGCAGATGCTTAACTGACTGAACCACCCGGGTACCTTTCTGTTATAGATTTTATTCACTAACACTTTGCTTAGGAATTTTGAGTGAGATAGTCTTAAAACTTTGTTTGATGTGGACATCAAGGTTCTATTGAATTCAGTGTACAAATTAGTTCTCTTTTTCTGTTCTTTTAGAATCATTTGTATTAGATTGCAATACTCTATAACTTAAGAATTTATGAGAAACAGCCTGTAAAGCTATCTATCTCAAGTATAACCCTTGGGGAAAAATACTTTAACTACAGAGTTAATTTCATGTATTCAGAATTTTTATTTATTTTTAATAAACTATAGTAAATTGTATCTCTGCTCATTTTATCCACCTAATCTTACTTTATTTGCCCAATATTTTTCTTGCTAAAATTTCACAAATATTTTTTTTATTTTTTTTCCAAAGAACTAACTTAAGATTGAGATTTCTTATGTCTTTTTTGGTTTCTATTTTATTTTCCACCATAACCTTTTTATATCCTTCTTCCACCTTGTAAAAATTTTGTTCTGATATATAGACATGAAAATTATATATATGTTATACATCCACATTTAAGTTCTACTCTCAGCAAGTTTTAATTATGCAATACAGTATTATCAAACTATTCTCACTATATTATACAAGGATTGAATGATCCTTAGACCTTATTCATCTTATAGTGGAAAGCTGTTCTGTTCTTTTTCTAACTTCTTAGGTTGGCTGCTTAGCTTACTCATTTTTAACCTGTGTGTGACTTTTTTCACTGATGGATTTTAAAAGTTTTCTCTTTACCTTTTGTTTTCTGCAGTTTCATCACAAATTATGTAAGCGTAAATTTTTTAGTGTTTTTCAGGTTGGTGGATGTTTCATTTTCTTAAAAATCTATGAATTTGTTACTTTATTTTATAAAGTTCTCAGACATTATCTCTTCAAGTAGTTCCTTTGCTCCTCTTTTTCTCAAGTAGTATCTCTTCAAGTAGTTCCTTTGCTCCTCTTTTTCTGGAAATCCACTTAAAATAGATTAATCCTTGGGTGCGTGGGTGGCTCAGTGGGTTAAAGCCTCTGCCTTCAGCTCAGTTCATGATCTCAGGGTCCTGGATCAAGGCCCACATCAGGCTCTCTACTCAGCAGGGAGCCTGCTTCCTCCTCTCCCTCTCTGCCTGCCTCTCTGCCTACTTGTGATCTCTGTCAAATAAACAAATAAAATCTTAAAAAAAAACCAAAAAACATTTTTCTGTGTAATACATTTATATTTCCTTAAAAGCTGGGCTAGGGGAGTCCCGAGATTTTTCATCTGCCTGTAAAATCAGTTTTCTTATACCAAAATGTCCTATATGTCTTCACTGATGGTCATTCTTACAGCTATTGGATCGCCTTTGATAAGATGAATTAGTCTTTCCCAGTCATCATAGACGGTGAAAAGCAAAGTGGCTGTAATAGAGAACTAGGTGTGCTTTCTGCCAATGGACCTGGACGAGCCTCCCTTCTCAGAATCTTGAACTCTCCTGGCCTCAAGGACTGAAATGACAGACTATTTGCTCAGCTCCTTCTGACTCTCTGGGTAATTGGGAAACTAAGTTCCCTGATGGTAAGTTCTGCTCGGTCTGCTACTGACCAAAGCTCTTGGCCAGAACTGCAGGCCAAGGGTCACAAGCCGTGCACAGTGGGCTGGCCGGAGACCCCTGGGTAATTGCCTCCAGGCCTATCGCTGCTGTATTTTTGCCTTCTTTTCAACTACTTTGTTCCTCACTTAGCTTTTATGGGAAAGAGAGGAATATTTTGGGAGCTGAAGTTATTCAACCACTTAAATGGTATTTCCCCCCCAGAAGCGTGTTAGTTGCTACTGGTACTCTTCTTCCTCTATCGGAGATTTCCCATGGCCCTCAGGATTAGCCTTCCTCTAATGTCTCTGTCCTCTGAGCACCTCAAGCAAGGGTTATTATAATTGCTACCATTTAGTGGTTGTGGCCCTTATGGTTTTCTTTAAATTAAACTGGCTTTGTTCTCCAAATCTCTTAGATTTCTATTTATTTCTTAGGACAGGCAGAATAGAATTAGAACCACATTCCCCTTGTCTTCAAAAAAAAAAAAAAAAACCATATATAAGAAAGAGAAAAATATTTTTCCCTTGCTATAAACATCATCTTGGATCTGAACTAGCAGTTGTTTATTCTGAGAAGCTTTGTCCTATGTCTGAGCTATACGCGCCCTGGAGTACCTCTCCCTGCCAATGAAAGCTTTCTTATTACTGTCACATCATGCCTGAGTTCCTCATCCATATCCAGTATCAATAGACCTGAAAAATACCCCAAAGGATGTCAGTTCTATATATCAGTTAGGCAAAAAGTGAAACAGTCTATGAATATTAAATGTAAGGCAATATCATGTGGCTTTTTTTCCATAGATGAGGAAATCAAACTAAGGTTCTTTAACATTTCTTAATTCAGCAATGGTTATAATTCTAACAGTTATAATTCAAATCTCAGTATTTATTATTTATGTTGAGAGCCTAGCATATCCTATTCTGTTCCATCTTTGCAAAGACAGTTCTCCACAGGCATCCCCTAGGCTTTTCTCTCCAGTGCATCGGAAGTGTACACACTCTCAGTTATCCCACTGTGGAGTCCTCACAATAATTAGTGTATGGCCATGCCTTGTTACCCCAGTTTACTATATGCCCACTTGTAAGGACCTGGGTTTTTTTTTTTTTTTTAATTTTACTTATTTGATAGAGAGAAACACAGCCAGAGAGGGAACACAAGCAGGGGGAGTGAGAGAGGGGGAAGCAGGCCCCCTGCTGAGCAGGGAGTCCGATGTGGGGGTCTCAGGGATCATGACCCGAGCCGAAGGCAGTTGCCCAACCAAATGAGCCACCCAGGTGCCCTGTAAGGACCTGTTTTAATATCCAAGCCGCCATCTTGTTTACTTAGAAAAACAGCTTCAGATGTTATGGGCAAACAGCCGCCGGAAAACAAAGGCCTTAGTCTGAGGGGACCATGGAGTTGGGTCAGCTCAGGTGCGGTTTCCCCCTATACAAAGAAAATGTAAATTAACTCAGATAGCTTATGATTTGGGGGGTCACCCTATAAAAGCTGACCTGTAAAGCTGGGTGGGGCAGCTCTCTCTCCAGAAGCTTCCCAGCTAGAACCATGGCCATGGCTGGCCAGTGTATAATTCTCGATGCTTGGTGTGAAATAAAGCTTTGCTTGACGTTCGCTTTTGTATCACCCTCATTAACCATGGAGCCGTAACCCACGTAACTTCTCGCCCTGCTTTGGTCTAGGTTTAACCTCAGCCTGTGAATGCTCGCCAGTCTCATTTCTGAAAGTTCAATTACTTGGACTAGGTAGTTTCTCTAGAGACTTAGAGCTGGGAAAATTCTGGGTGCTATCACTCTTACTTCAAAAGCGAATTCTCATTTCACAGAATGAAATATTTATCCCCTAGGGGAACTAAGGAAGCTAAAGGGCATGTTTCAATCATCTGCCTATTATCACTTCTGAATGCTTCCACTGCTTATTCCATTAGATAATTCAGTGACTCAAAGCCAGATGTTTTTATCCCCAAGTGAAAAGTCCTACATTTGGTCTAAAATTACAAATACACTGCAGTGCAGAAAATGACGTTCTGAAATTGGCCGAAGAGTTTTATTTAACATCAGAACACTTAGAGCATTTCTGAACTGGCACCAAAAATTTATCTTTTATAAATGTATTCTCTGTATCACTATGTGTTTCATGACATATCCGTACTTACTGTCTGGCCAGTGAGACTTTGTTTTCATATAGCTCTGGTTCTACTTAAGTTATGGCTTGAAAATAGATTGCCACGATTTTCTTTTTTGGTGTTGAGGAAGACAAGTCACATTTTCTGCTTACTTCTCCATGGGTTCTATCACTAGTACCCCCTACTTGTTCTCTCTGCAATGTTGGATAAATTTTTTCTTTTTTTAAAATGCAGTGACTCGTCTCTTTTTAAAACAGGCTCTGCTACCATTTTTTTTAATTTATGACTTGAATAATTGAATGATTATTTTCTAAAAATTGGTGACATATATAAATATATAAATATAATTATATAATATATAATTTTATATTTTATATACTTATATTTTAAGATATTTATAATTCTATACTATAAGTACATAATTACATAAACATATATTGCATATATATTACATATTTATATATAAACATTCATATAAATATATACATATTTATATACAGTTCACCAGTCCCTCAGTGTGTGTGTGTGTGTGTGTGTGTGTGTGTGTGTGTGTGTGTGTAAAATATGTAATCTCCATACTTTTCTGGATACCACTAATCTGTAATTCAGGAGTTTACGATCTTCCTGTAGTTCTGTGGTTCCTTGCTGATAAATACATATTATGTATAAAGTATAAATAAGTATGTACCAGGAAAACAAAAGCACACCTTTGTTGGTGGATGATGAAATGTGCTAGCGGAGAATGCTGGAGCAGCAAGATATAATGGGGCCCGCTGAATGGCTTCAGAATCTCAGTAAATGCAGAGCAAACACATTTTCTGCCTCCAGAATGGAGTTACGTCCTTGGAAATAGCTCTGCCCTTGTCCTGGAGCTAAAAAACATTCTTGAAGACAAGACAGGCACTCCAGCAGTCTGCCCTGCAGGGTCCAGGAAGGTGTCCCGACCTGTAGCGCAGCTATCCTGGTTCTGTCCCCAACAGACATGGAATTTATCATGATTCACTCAGCCTGCATGCATATGCTCTATGGCAACCTTAATTCAGAACAATTTCAACAATAACTTTTGGGCAAAACGGCAGAATACATAACAAATGGGGCGAAGGGTCAGGATCAGATCCCTCTTCTGCAGAGAAACAGAAACTCAGCACTTCCAATACGCTTCCAGATGTCTCCAGCATTTATCTACCGAGACGATTATTTCACAATATTTTATTTCTACCCAAAACACCAAAACATCATCTTAGCAGGAAAATCAAAAGTGCTCAACAGATAACTTCCCCATCCTGTTCCACCAAATTCACGAAACTCAAACATCTGCTCTTTTTCACACACCCCGGGATCTACCCAACTACTTACATGACAGTCCCACTTCTGTCTAGTAGTTATACTAAGAGTGATATCTAGAGGCTAAACTTGTGTTCGCCTTTCTTAAATAGACTTTCTCTAAATTTTTTTCACCCCAGTAGCTCCACTTAGTAAACATAAAATATCTTGATTCTTGTCTTTATCTCACACCCATCAGCCAGTCACCCATCAACAAATCCTGTTATCTCTAACTTCAACCTCTTCTTATCTCCTGAAATGTTAGTTCAAGGCCACAGCACCTCTCACCAGACAACTGACTAACCCTTTAACTATTCTGGCTGCTGCTTTTTTTTTTGTTTTTGGCCTTTCCACATCCACATTCTGATTATCTATTGCTGTGTAACAAACTTTCTCAAAGCATAGTGACTTGAAAATAATGATAGAGTTATTGGGCGCCTGGTGGCTCAGTGGGTTAAAGCCTCTGCCGTCAGCTCAGGTCAAGATCTCAGAGTCCTGGGGTCAAGGTCCACATCGGGCTCTCTGCTCAGCAGGGAGCCTGCTTCCTCCTCTCTCTCTGCCTGCCTCTCTGCCTACTTGTGATCTCTCTCTCTGTCAAATAAATAAATAAAATCTTAAAATTAAAAAAAAAACAATAGAGTTATTGTATTTCATGATTCTGTTTGTTGACAGGAATCAACTGAGCTATTATTTGGTTGATGTCAGTTGATGTCATTAACATAGTAGCAGTCTCATAGTGGTTAAGATACTGAAAAACCTGGGTCTTTTTCTCTCTCTCTCTCCCTCTCCCTCTCCTTCTCTCCCCCTTGTAGTCTCAGGGCTTGTCCTTTCCATGTGATCTCTCCAGTACAGTAACCAGGCTTCTTACATGGTGGCCAGAGGCTCCCAAAATGAGTGAAATCTCTCTTAAAATGTAGATATGGGGCGCCTGGGTGGCTCGGTTGGTTAGGCGACTGCCTTCGGCTCAGGTCATGATCCCGGAGACCCGGGATCGAGTCCCACATGGGGCTCCCTGCTTGGCGGAAAGCCTGCTTCTCCCTCTCTCACTCCCCCTGCTTGTGTTCCCTCTCTGGCTGTGTTTCTCTCTGTCAAATAAATAAAATCTTTAAAAAAAATAAAATTAAAAAAAAAAAAACGTAGATCTGGAATTGATATAGCATCACTTCTGTAACATTTTATTGGTTGGCATCGTCAAAGGCCAAGCCAGGTTCATTGTGCTGGAGAGGACTACACACACACACACACACACACACACACACACACACACACACACACATTTTATATACAAACTATTTGTTCTGCTTCTCTAGAGAACCCAAATACAATGATGCATATTTTGCATATCAGTCATCCTTTTAGTTTTAATATGCTTTCCTATTATTGATGTCTCTTTTATTGATTCTCTTAGCTATTTAGCTATTTTCATTTCAGTATATCTTGGGAAAGAGAAAAGCAGTCCTTGACAGCCATGAGCCAGTCTGGAACTCATAGCTAGACCCTGGTGTTCTCCTATGGAACATAATTTCAGAGAACAGCAATATTAGAGAAGGCCAATCTGTGTTTCTATGGATCAAAGCAAAGATAAGACCATAATCATGTCTGAATACAGACAAAAATATTAACACTGTCCAAATCACAAAATTGTCTGTACATCCCCCTACCCTGGCTGAGAGGAATGACTACAATTTTAACCTTAGTCTACTCTTCTCTCCCTGTTGATAAGATGTATTAAGACAGAATTACCTCCACTCTCTGACAGCATCCAATCCAGAACAAAGTCTGCTTCCCCAATCCTCTTCAAAACTGATAAACCAAGCCCAAATCTTATTTTACAAAGTTCTTTCTAAAACTCCCTTACTGAAATGACTCACAGTTCTTGAGGGCACAGATTTATGCTTGCTGAAATAAGCAATAAACCCAAGTTGCTCAACTACAATTATATTTGTGATAGTCTTTGACACAAAAGCATTGGCAATCTTATTATATATGCCATCAGTGGCCTTAAATGATTTCTGGGTCAAAGCGAGGTGGCATGGAATACTTAAACAACAGGACCATAAAATTTGAAATTTTACAAGACCAATAATAATTTGGTATTCTAAGTAGTTCTCAGTGCTATACAGAATGGTTTTGATGCTTATTTTGATATCTTATGGTTACAAACCAATATTGAATATCAAAAGCGCTCAGCAAATTGCTGTCTGGAAGTTATTAAATTAATCCCAAGTAGCTATATTGTTTCCTTTTCCTGAGGAAAACTGTAGGCTTGTAATCATTATAATTCTAGGTCCTGTGAGTATTCTGTAGCAATCAAACACTTATTAACTGCCACTGTTAATGCAGCCATCAAAAAAAAAGTAGAATGTATAAATTTCAATTCAATTGAGAAGATAATGGATTGGCACAGTTAAAAACTTAATGAGAGAGAGAGAGAGAGAGAGAGAGAGAGAAAATAGAAAAAGGCCAAACATACTGAAGCACAGAAAAGAAGCATAAACAGAAAACAGAAAACAGAACAAACATAAATCCAAATGTATTTTTTTGTATTTTTTTTTTATTTAACAGAGAGAAACACAGCTACAGAGGGAACACAAGCAGCGGGAGTTAGAGAGGGAGAAGCAGGCTTCCCACCAAGCAGGCAGCCCGATGCGGGGCCTGATCCTGGGACCCCAGGATCATGACCTGAGCTGAAGGCAGAGGCTTAACCACTGAGCCACACAGGTGCCCCCCAAATGTATTTTTTTAAAGTAAGGTTCTCCTACTGGCCAAAGGAAGTCATAGAGACTTATCTAACACTCCCATTGAAACAGTCAAAAACAGGAAGAGATATATAAAACAAAAACCAAGACACTGGGCCATGGCAACAAGGGACAGTGAGCTCTGAGAAACATAAACGATGTAAGCCCCACAATTCTCCAACTTATTGTCTTGAAGGAACTCCCAGTGCACTGCCACAGCAAGGGGGGACATGGGCAGAGAATGTGAGTTGTGAGAGAGAGCGAATAGTCCAAACAGCTGGATGCCATCAAGCAGGATCCTGGAGACGACAGAGCTGCCCAGATAAAGGACCTTGACATGTGCAGAAGATCTCCCTTGAGTATTCAACTCAGCACTGAAGAGTGCATGTGTGTCGAGAACATATGCAAGGCTGAGGAAGAACCACACACAAGGTTTAGAAGGCCTATTTCTACCAGCCAAATGCAATAACCATCCTATTTTATGAGGCACTGGGTAGGGTATTCTGAAGGTCTTCTAATCTGCTAGTCAAAAACCCTGCAAAGGTATGTGGGTTGGGACAAGAAATTATTTTACTGCAATTTTAGTTATCGTCTCAAAAATTACCCTTTGTTTTTACTAATTTACTTTATTGTTTTTTCTGTTTTCTCTTTCTCTGATTTCTTCTTTGACCTGTATTATTTCCTTCCTTTTGCTTGCTTTGGGATTAATTCTTCTTTTTTTAATATTCTGAAGTGCAAGCTGAGGTCATTGATTTGAGACTTTTTTTTTGCCCTCATATAAAACATTAGTGCTATCAATTTCCCTTTAAGTACTGCTTTATATGCATACACAAATTTTAACAAGTTGTGTTTTCATTTTTATTCACTTCAAAATATTTTTTAATTTCCCTTTTGAATTCTTTGTCCTATGGGTTACTTAGAAGATCTTTAAGAATCCTGAAAAATTTCTATTGCTGCTTTCTAATTGAATTCCACCATGCTCACAGAACATATTTTCTATGACTTGTATCTTTGAAAATGTGTTGAGACTCATTTTATGTTCTAAAACATGGTCTACCTTGTTAAATGTTCTATGTGTAATTAAAAGATTATGTATTACCCCGCTTTCGGAGGGAATGTTCTATAAATGTCAATTAGTACAAATTGTTTGCAACTATTATTCAAGTACTCTATATTCTGATTGGTTTTCTGCCTATTCTATTAATACTAAGAATAGATGATGATGGGATGCTGGGTGGCCTAGTCAGTTAAGTGGCTCAGGTCATAAACCCAGGGTCCTGTCATTGAGCCCCATGTCAGTCTCCCTGCTGCAGGGAGAGCCTGCTTCTCCCTCTACTCCTCCTCCTGCTCGTGTCTCTCTCTCTCTTTCTCAAATAAATGAATAAAATCCTTTAAAAAAAAAAAGAGTAAATGATGAACTATTTAACTATAATTGTGGGCTTATTTATTTTTCTTTGAAGTTTTTTCATGTTTGTCAGTTTTGCCTTGAGGCTCTACTATTAAATGCATAAATAATTAGGATTATTAACCCTTCTTCATGAATTAACCTCTTTACCATGATGAAATGGCTCCTTTTATTGCTAGTAATATTTACTCTGAAATCTACTTTTCTGATATTAATGTAGCCACCCCAGATTTCTTTTGATTATTGTTATCATGGTATATGTTCTCATCAGTTCCCTTTAAATTTATTTGCCATTTAAAAATATATATTCCTTTATAATTTTCCTTATTCTCCTTGTTTGGATATTCCATTGCTTGATGTTTTTCTATAGATCTCTGATAGTATCTGATAGAACATTTTTGTTTGTTCTTTACCTCTCTTTATTTCATTATGTTTTCTTTATTGCTATATCTGCCAGTTCACTGATTTCTTTCTTCTGTAATATCTAACCTAGGATTAATTTCATCCAGTGTATTTATCATCTTAGAAATTATATTTTTCATCTTGAGAAGTTTGTTAAGGGGGTATATACATTTTTCCTCAGCTTCTTGAAGAGGTGGTTTATGATTACAATAACTGTTTTAACAACCTTGTCTGCTAATTCTGTCATGTGCTTCATTTAGTTGTCTCAGTTAATTTTTAGTTTTACTGCTCATTAAGGATTATATTTTTCCTGCTTCTTTGGCAAAGCTGGTAATAATTTCTATTATTTGCCAACTTTATGACTTTTACTTTGTATGTTGGGTGCTTTTGTATTTCTGTAAATATTTTTTGCCTTTATTCTGGAATAGAGATAAGTTTTTTTGGTTTGATTCTTTCAGACCTTGCTTTTAAACCTTGCTAGGCAAGACAAAATCAGTATTTAGTCTGTGGCGAATTTTCCAACGACTGCAGTAAAAGCTTTATGACGACTTTTTTTGATATCCCTTCAATTAAGAGGTCTTTTCCTCTGGTTGGTGGAACTATTCTCAGCCTAGTTCAAGTACTGTTTTCTCTCATCTTTTTAGGTGGTTCTTTCTTTGGGCCCAGTCCCTTACATACATGTACGTATCAGTATACACCTATATAATAAGAGAAAGAACTCTACAGATCTCTCTAAATGCAGCTGTTTCTCTGTTTCTTATCTGATATTCTCCCTTGTCAACTCCAACCATGTTGGCCTCCATGGACTCAAGCCCTCTCTTCTCAGTTGAAGGAGACAAGCAGGTTCTATATGGGTTTTTATCTCCCTATATTACAGCCACAAAACTTTCTTCAAGCAAGAATTTGGGACAAAGTTCAAGTTCACATTGTTTGTTTCTTATTTCCCTGGCATCACTGTCCTTTGTTGTCTGATGTCCAATATCTTAAAGACCACATTTGTATATATTTCATATATTTTTACTTATTTAAGAGGTTAAGTCTACTTCCTTTTATTGCATTTACACTGGAGGCAGAAGTCCCAGAATTGAAGATTTAAATTTGCAAAGTACTGATAAAAAATAAAAGTAGACTCCAAGTTTAATATAGTATACCCTGATTCTTTCCAAGGATTTAATTATTGGTAAAATAAAATGGATGATTACTAAGAATGGTAAGAACTAACATTACCTTAATATTTTTCATTCTAGAAATAATAAAGGGAAGAAGAAAAGATTTCTCCCATTAAGGACATCTGAGTCTGTCCCAATTTTTATTTTTTTCAATTACTATGATCTATTAATTTTCTCAACAGCTACTTTAAAGGAAGAACATTACACCAAATTCAGTGACTGGCTGTCATTCAGTGTGGATACTGTTTTTGTTTTGTTTTTTGTTTCTTGTTTCTTGTTTTCTGTTTTGTTTTGTTTTGTTCTGTTTTGCATTGAGAACGATGCAGAGAATCACTCTGGAAATAATTTGGGGAAGAGTATGAATAGTGCTCGGTTGTGTTTCCCTTTTACTGCTGCTTTTATAGACTTTATATTGTAGTTGGGTTGAAGTTCATAGAAGTTTTAATAAATGTAAACCCAGGGAACTCGTAAACCTTTTCCCAAAGTCTACAACTGGAATTGTTCTTTATTTTGCTCTGCTCTAAGGGATGCTGACACACACCCATTTCTCAAAGAAATTTTCCACTCTATTTAACTTATGTGTTTATTTAGGAAATACTTATTGAACGGATACTATGTCAAAACACTGTGTGTGACACAATATCTGAAACAAAAAATAGTCTTTTTACTAGCAAAGTATATAATCTAGTGAAGAAATGAACAGCACAAGTAAACAAGTATTTAAACACCAGTTGTATTAGGTGAAGTGAAGGAAATTAACAAGGGAGTATGCTGCAGAATAAAAAAAAAAGATCAATTTTTATAATATAGAAAAGTCCTAAGACAGTAAGTTATAAAATGACCCACTGAATGGAAACAATCAATCACAGGAATAGCACAAAAAAGAATGGTTATTGAGAAATGTTTGTGTTGAGATATTAAGAAAGGAAAGAGGAACTTAGTGAGTTCAAAGATATGAAATAAAGCCACTGTGGTTGAAGTATAGCAACGGAGACAGTGGAATCAAATGAGGTTGAAGGAGAAGCAGAAGCCATACATACAGGATCCTACATACAATAGTCATTGAAGAGTTTAAAACATGGGGATAGCAGAATCATCCTTTTGTTTCTAAAAGACCACTCTAACTTCCATATGTATAATAGCTCAGAGGAAGGTAAAACTGGAAAAGAAAATATCAAGTAGGAGACTAATGCAGGAGTCCAGATAAGAATGATAGTGAATAATGAGGTGGTGGAGATGCAGTGAGTGACTATATGTTTGAACAGAGAGTTTGTGTATGGATAGGCATGGAGGTGGAGGCAAGCTTCTGGTTTCAGCAACTAAGTTAACAACAACATCCATCCCTGAGATGGTAAAGACTAGATGAGGAAAAGGTCTGGAGATGAAAGTAATTCAACTTGGGGCACATTAAGTATGAGGTTTCCAGACATTAAGTGTGAGGTTTCCAAACATTAAGTTTGTTTCCAAATGTTTGGAAATTTTAATGTTTGGAAACCTCAGGAATTATCAAAATAGAGATGTTAAGTAGACAGTTGAATAAATAAATAAATAGATAAATAAAATAAAATTTCTGGGAGGAATTTGATATGGAAATATCAATATTATATTGATATGGAAATATAAAGGCACGGAACTGGATAAACTCACCTAAGGAAAGAATGTAATCAGGAGAACCTAGGACTGACCTCAAGTGTGATAGTTAATATTATATGTCACCTTGGGTTGTCTGGGTGGCTCAGTCATTAAACGTCTGCCTTCAGCTCAGGTCATGATCCTGGAGTCCCTGGATTGAGTCCCACATAGGGCTTCCCACTCTGTGGGAGGCCTGCTTCTCCCTCTCTCACTCCTCCTGCTTGAGTTCCCTCTCTAGCTGTATTTCTCTCTGTCAAATAAATAAAATCTTAAAAAATAATAAAATAAAATAATATATATTATATATCAACTTGATTGAAATAATATATATTATATATCAACTGCCTGATATTATATGTCAATATATATTATATATCAACTGCCTCTCAGATGACCAGATATCTGGTTAAACATTATTTTTGGGTGTGTCTGTGAGGATATTTTCAGAGGAGATTAGCATTTGCATTGGTAGACTGATCACCCTCCCCACTGCATGTGCCCATTATTCAAACCACTAAGGACCTGAATAGGAGAGAAAGGAGGAAAGTACTTCATTTTCTCCCTCTCTTTCTCTTTCTCTCTCTCTCTCTCCCTCTCTCTCTGTCCCCTGACTTTTAAACTAGAGCATTACCTTTCTCCTGTGCTCAGCACTTCTGGTTCTCAGGCCTTCAGACTCAGATGGGAATCTACACCACTGGCTCTCTGGCTCTCGGGCTTCAAATTATGTCTCTGGTCTTCCTAGGTTCCCAGCTTGCAAATGAAGGATCATGAGATTTCTCAGTTTCCACAATAAATTGATCCAAGACCTTTTAAATAAGTAGATAGATAGATAGATGAAAGATAGGTGATGGTGATAGGTGATAGATAGATAGACAATAGATAGATGATAGATGATGATGATAGATGATAGATAGATGATAGATGATAGATGGTAGATGATAGATAGATGATGATAGATAAATAGATAATAGATGATAGAAGATAAATGATGATAGATAGGTGATAGATGATAGATATAGATAGATGATAGATATAGATAGATGATAGATAGATAGATAGATAGATAGATAGATAGATAGATAGGAGAGATAGATAAATGATAGAAGATAGATAGATTCTGTTTCTCTGGAGAACTGTGACCAATATACACCAAGGAACCCCAACATCTAGATTTCACACAGAGGAAGAAGAGTATCAAACAGGAAAGGAGAGGATAGTGTGTTATCATAAAAGACAAAAGACAAAAGTATTTTGAGAAAGATAACATGAGTAGGTTGTGGAAAGACATGTGTCAATTACTTCTAAAGCTCAATAGGACTCTTGTGAAGAACAGTTTTGTGAAGCATTAGAAGTGACAGCCAGATTTAACAGGTTAAGAAGAGGCAGGAAGTGAAGAGTAGAGACTGCATGTATGACAAATAACTTGGAAAAATGATTTTGAAAGAAACCAATGAAGTGCAGTGATAAATGGAAGCATGGAGTTAAGAGATTTGTATGTATATACATATATATGATTCCTCACTTTCCTCACTAAAATAGACCCCGAATACTTGCCATGATACTAATTTGAAGCATATATAAATAAGTTAGGGAAAGAAATCAAAGTTACCTAACATCATCAAGGAAGAAAAGCTGCATAGTTGTTCACAGTACTGAAAGATATGTGGAAATCCATTCTATCAATATTTGTGCAAACCAGCCTGTTGCAAAAACTCATTAGTATCAACACAGTTTTACAGAACAACTGTCTGATCAAAAATAATTCTTTTTATATTTAACAAAAAAATATTTTTGATACAAATTCTTGTAAAATTGCAGTAAGTCATGTGACATGTTACTATGAAAGTTCTCTTTCTCTATGTAAAACTAAGCATTACCATTAAAAGGGGGGGAGGGGCACACTAAGCACAACCAGAACAAAGAGAGTTTGACTTCAGATTTAACTTCCAGGTGTGATTTTCCTGAAATTTTACTGCAAAAGGAGCCAAACTCACAGGATATTTTCAGCAAATAAGGGAATTCTTTAGTTCTTCTCCAAGTATTTGGTGATATATGGTGGGGTGAAAAGTAAATAAATAAGCATAGGTGAAGGGATGAAGAAAACATGTAGTTGCAAGGGAACAGTCAAGAAGCTCATCTTATAATTTACTATGAAAACATACAAAGCTTAGGTGAAGGAACTATTTTTTAATTTAATAGTTTCTACCCAAGTAAGGACTCCAAGCATATTTTGTTTATTCCTACTGAACACAATGAGGTTGACCTTATTGTTTTAATTTTACAGATAAGGAAGCTAAGGTTTATGGAAGTCAAACATGTTACCCAAGGACACACAACTGGTACGAACCAGAACCAGGGTGTAAACCCAGCTTGTCCAACTCAAGAGTCAATGCTTCCAAAGATGTAGCATCCTGATTAAGTAGTAGAGGGAGGAGAATAGGACTGTAGGCTGGGAACTTGGCTGCCCCCGTTTGACATCTAACTCAGCCTCATATTAACTCTCTGAACTTGGACAGATTGTTTCTTGTACTCAATCTCAGTTTTTCTCATTTATAAAAGGGAGATAATATTTACTTCATAGGATTGTTATGAGGCTTAAATGAATTAAACATCATGTGAACCATGGATTTTAATAAATGATAGGCATTTGTATAGGAGCATTTCTGTCTTTGGTAAAGTTACCCTTTCAATGGAGTTCCTAGTGGCTTCCCAGTCAAATCATCCTAAACCACTTTTAACCTTATATCAGAACAGAGACAACTAGAATTTTAATTTCAAAATACAGATAATATTGTCTTTGTCTCATCCTTGCTTATATAGTTGTTTGTTGTTCAAGTTTTCCCCACCCCAGAGCCCCTATAAGTCTTTGTCTGAGAAGCACAGCAACTAAATCTATCAGCACCAAAGCTGGGAAGGCTTCCAGGATCATTTGGAGAGTACTCTCAAGAGCTTAGGAAGTGTGATCTGTCACAATATTGTAAGCTTGCATTAAGTCTGCATTCTAAAAACTCACTGGGAAAAGCAAAAGCGAACGAAATGGAGCAGCTGGGTCAGAAGGGCTTCTCCATTCAGTGTGCAGTGATGATTTTGCCTGCATTAATTGCCTCTTTCTTTTATGAACAGGAGAATTCAGTCAAGTGGATGTGGCCGAACCGAGTTGCTCTAAGATAATAGAAAAGGACTCCTATCTTTTATATGATGGCAGCCCCTTGTTCTTGTGTTTGTTAGATGCAATAAATGTTATTCTATAAGAAGGACTACCTCTTGCCTCCCAACAAAATCTTTCCCGGAAACCTGAAACATAGAACTCCGATATCCTCTCAGATTATGGAAGAAAAGCAGCAGTGCAAGGCACATTACCGAAATAACATGGTACAAGGGAGAGAGAGCTGTTTATTTTGTTGTAGAACCTTTTCCACTGAATTTGCTGGGAAAGCAAAGTAAGAGCTATTTAAGACTCATCTTTTGAGTAGTATGCATTCTGCCTTGTACCTGCGATGGAAGAGCAGAAGAATGAGGGACAGCAAACACAAAAAAACTAATTAACAATTTTGAGAGTTAAATGAAAAGGCAGTATGTGTGTATATCTGTTTTTCCAGAATGGCTATGGAATACGTGACATTTACATCAAAGTATGGTTTTATATAAGTCATTTTAGAGTTCCTGCGGTTACTTCCTAGTTTTATTACGCACCTAGAAGCTTGGAAAACATAGGGAAATCTAGGGCTCCTCACTATGTAATTAAATATTTAGAAAAATCAGCTAAAAGCAGAAGAGAAGAGACAAAAGCTGCAACAGATCAAAAGTTTGACAACAGGGCGCCTGGGTGGCTCAGAAGGTTAAGCCTCTGCCTTCGGCTCAGGTCATGATCTCAAGGTTCTGGGATCCAGGCCCTCTTGGGCTCTCTGCTCAGCGGGGAGCCTGCTTCCTCCTCTCTCTCTCTGCCTGCCTCTCTGCCTACTTGTGATCTCTATCTCTGTCAAATAAAAGAAAGAAAGAAAGAAAGAAAAGTTTGACAACAGTGTTGTTTTTCAATATAAATATAAACTACCTCAAGACTATTTCCTTTCTGTGTGCATGTCTTTATGCATTCACACATAGTCACACACAAAAAGAAAATATAAGGGCAAGCAATTTAAATTAGAATAATATGTATGTCTCAATTATCTGGATACTACAAGAAAAAGTAAAAAGTATTCTGACCACAATAAGTTTTCCATTCCAATCCTACGTAGATTGTTTTAGAACATTTAGGACATTTCTTAAAAAAAAAAAATCTTTGCCAGCTTTAGAATGGGGAACAAAATAGGTCCCATTTATTTATTTCACAGATGGACTCCTAATACAGATGTTGCTATTAAAATTACATTACAGCAATGTTTGAAAAGAAGTGGATTTTAAATTCAAATATGAGAAAAAAGGAAATTCAGAACCAAAAAGAGTGATACTTGGAAAGTCAAGAGGAGATGACCTTCTGAGTAGCTTAAGCAATACTTTATTCACAAAATAATTTATTACATTTCTACTTCCAAATATAAAAACTTAAATAAATATCACCTTAAATTCTTTTCCTTGTGCCATGAAGTCTCTGTCTTAAGGACTCAGCTGAAAGAGAGAAATAATTACATCCTTAGCACTTATGTGATAGGATCAATTCAATAACACCAATGGAACTGAGTATTTATAATCATTGCTTCAGCAAATGACAATCTAGGCTAAATAATAAAAATATAACAAGATAAAATTGTTATAAAGGTGGTTTTGAATATTTGACAAATTTCTGAAATAATTGCAAGTAAAACTCAACAGAAATAAACATTTGTCTTCCAACTGCTATCATGATGCATTATTGAATTATTCTACTCAGAGAGGAACAGTAGGTAGATCATCAGCCTCTGGTCTAGATTATCAATGGCTACATCTCTTTTCTTCCTCTAAGAGGTGCTGGATAAACTTAAGCTGAAAATACAAATTTGTGGAGTTCCCACTATTGGCAGAACAGTGGCATTTATGATGATATCTGATTTCCCAAGCCCTTCTTGGGTATCATGCCTCCAAAAGGTTGAAGTGGCAAATAATGCCAGATTCTAACACCTGAGAGCCTGGCCTAGAGTTGCACATTAAAAGCAGAATTAGGGTCAAGATTGCATTGTTTTCAATTACATTTCAATCAATTAACAACATTTTATCTAACTTTAAACTTATTAATTCCCAATAATGTTCAAAGATTTAAAAAGCTCAATAAAATATTTTCCAAAAATAAAAGAAATATGAGAGAATTTGCTTAGTAATATTTATTGCTTACTGTCTTTAATCAGTTAGGCTTGCAAAAGAGGGGAGTAGATTTTCAAGTGAGTATTAACCTTGAGCCCTCAAACTGTTTGATTCCTGCCTTTTTAAGTCAACCAATAATTCAGAGAAAACAAGAAAAATGAAAATAGTTATGTGTATATTACCAACCAGTTGCATCCAGGACATTTTCAAATAATAATGTACAAAATTCTGAGAAGAGCTAAAGGCAGCTATATGCATTTAATTTAAATCACCAGTGTAATAAGTGTGTGTGAGAAAATAATTAGTTTTGGAAATTCTATTAGCAATGTCATTCAAGTGCCTGAAATAATCAATGCATGTTAGCAAAACTTATGGAAATAATTTGTGAACTTATTCATCTAACAAATATTTATTGAGAATATTCTCATGCCAGGGAAATTCCTTATCTTCATGGAAGTAATATTGAATGGTAGAAAACAATAAACACAAAAGCAACATATAATCAGTTGATTCTTGAAAACATGGATTTGAACTGCATGGATCCACTTATACATGGATTTTTTTCAATAAATAAAGTACAATATTGTAAATGTATTTTCTCCTCCTTGAGATTTCTTTAATGATATTTTCTTTTCTCTCATTACTTTAGTGCAAGAATACAATACTTTATTGTAACAATGTACAATACATACAGCACACAAAATATGTGTTAATCAACTGTTTATGTTATCAGGAAGGTTTCCAACCAAACTAGGCTGTTGGTATTTAAGTTTTGGGGAAATCCAAGTTATATGTAGATTTTCAGCTATGTGTGTGTCAGTATCTCTAACCCTGTCATTGATCAAGGGTCCACTATAATTGGCTGGGTCAGGGGTGACTGCTAAATAAAGGTAAGTGCTATGAATTAAAATAAAACGGCAATGATGTGTCCATCAGTTAACTATTACGATAATGTTGTGGCGTTCAGCCATAAGTGTTTATTGTACATGTATCCATTATGCTGATCTCAGATGGGATTGGCTGACTCTAGGATGGTCAAGGTCAATCTTGTCCAAGGTGAATGGGGCAATTCAGCTCTAATTCATGTTTCTCATCCTCCAAAAGGCTAATCTGAGCAGGTTCTTGGGGCCCTGTAAGAGGTGTGGGAGAACATATGGAAGGAAACAGCCAAGGTTTCCTGAGACTTAGACTTGAAACTGACACACTGTCATTTCTAATTCATTCCACTGGCCACAGAAAGCCATGTTGCTGAACCTAGACTCAAAGAATTGTGTATGTCTCCCCCACTCACTGGGAGAAAGAACTGGAGAGTTAATAGTAAGGGGTATAGACACAGGGAGGGGTAAAAAATGGGGTCAAAAGATACATCAACCACAGTGTAGAGGCTACTTGGGAAGAATCATCAGGAAAAGAGTTGTTGATCTATTTGATCCAATTGATTAGACACCTTAAAGAGGCAAAGGGGTGAGCCACTGGGCTATGCAGGAGAAGTAAGTGCAAAGACATGAGGCAATATGGAGGACATGAGGGGACAGAGGGAGAAGATGAGGTTATATAACTGGTGGAAGGACGTGAATTGAGGCACAGATCTTATAGGGCCTTGAAAGTATATTTTTTTTTTCTAAGTAAGAGGAAAAGCCATTTGAAGATTATGAGATGAGGTGAAACAACCTTTATATTTAATGGAACTACAAATGGCAAAATGCTGGGCAGCGTAAAAATTGCCATGAAAATTGAAAACCTGAGAGCCATGGAGAAATATGCACCTATAAACAATAAGAGAAATGGGTAAATTCTACATATGGAATCATATATATGAAACTACATAGAGTAGTCCCCCATTACCCACAGAGGTAATGTTCTAAGATTCCCAGTGGATGCCTGAGCCACAGACAGTAGCGAATCATATACAGCATATTTTTTCCTATACATATATACCTACGATAATGTTTATTTTATAAATTAGGCACAGTACAAGATTAACAACAATTAATAAAATAGAAAATTATATTAATAAACTACAACAAAAGTGACATGAATGTGATCTTTCAAAATATCTTACTGTACTGGACTCACCCTTTTTCCTGTTGGGTTAGGCAAGGAAAATATGGCCACATGATGAGATGAATGGAAGGGATGATGTGGGTGTTGTGAGGTAGCACAAGGTTACTACTGACTTTCTGACAATATCTTGGAAGGAGAATCATCTGCTTCCAGACCTTGGTTGGCCACAGGTGACTGAAACCACAGTAAAAGACGCTGAAAACAAGGGAGGACTACTGTATATAACACCTTAAAGGAAAGATAATGGCTATTCAAAGGTGATTTACAACTTGGCTTATGCTAAATTTAGAATATAACCCAACTAAGCAAAGACTTCAGACTTCAGTATGGGCTATGGCTTTGGATTTATGACCTAGAAGATCATTGAATACAGATATTCTTTACTTTATGTAGTATATGTATTTCTGAAAATTTTGTGGGATTTTGAATTTTAACCTGAAGTAATTTCCCAATGGTTATTATTTAAAATATGCAACCCCATGCAAAAATAAATTGAAATCCCCTAAAATAAAAAATTATCATAAATAATAAAGTAGTAGGTATAAAAAGTTAACATACAAAAAGAAATATCATATATATGATATATATACATATATATGGTATAGAAATAAGATGTAACCAAATAGAAGATATAATGGAAAAAAAGCACATTTGCAGCAGCTAAAAATAATAGCCATAATATAAGTTATCTAGGCCAAATTTTAACAAGAAATATTCACACTCTATGATGAAATCTTTTAAACACTCTTACATGACACAAAAGTAAATGTAAACACATGAAAAAATAGACTATCTACTTAAGAAGAATCAACATTACAAATAGATTAGTTTTCCCTAAGGTAATTTAGAAATTTAATACAATACCACTTGAAAAACATCAGGCTTTTTTTCTTTTCCAGAACTGGACAAGTGAACTGAAAGTTTCATGTGAGAAAACAAACAAGCAAAAATATTAAAACAGAAGTGGGGAAGTGGCTAGTTTTATTAATTATTAAAATACACTGTGAAGCTTCATAACAGTGTGGAAACTATTGCATTAAAAAGACAGAGAGACTAATGGAATGGAATAAAATATTCAGATTAAAATCAGTTCCATATACACACATAAAACAGAATAAAATACAGAGGTGGCATCTCAAGTCTGAGGGGAAACATGAACTGTTTAGTAGGTGGAATTATGATAACTGGATAGTCATATAAAAAAGACGAAAATTAAATCCATTCCATACATCATAAATGATAATAAATTCCAAAAATATCAAAAAATAGACATAAAAATAAAACACCATAGTTCTAGAAGTCAGCATGGTTAAATTCCTCTATAATCTGGGAAACTTTGTCTGCCTACTACTCAAATTCCAGAATACAGGGAAACATGGATAAATTTGAATACGTAAAGTAAAAAGATACTTTTTGCATGGCAAAAGACACCCTAAGCAAATAACAAAGACAAATGAAAAACTGAGGAAAAAATACTAACTGAAGTGTTAATATGCCTAATATATAAACAGCTCCTAAAGAAGAAAAAGACAAACCACCTTCATTTTTTATATTTTTTTAACTTTTTAAAAGATTTTCTTTTAATTCTGCTGCACTTAACATCCAATGTTATAATAGTGTCAGGTATACAATTCAGTGATTCAACAATTTAATGACCGTATTTTTTAAATGAAATAGGAAATTGAACAGACCGCAGAGAAAACTAAAGGCAAATGCCTGGCTCTTAGCTCTAAGGAAAGATACTCAACCTTACAGGGAAGAGAAAAGCAAAGGGAAACTTATAGTATATCATTTCTCTTCTACTATATAAACAAAAAGTCCAGAAGGTTGAAACCACACCCTCTTGGTAATTCAATGAAGAATTCGGCACTCATGTTTTTCTGTTAAAGCTGTAAACTGTGAAATTCCTAGTGAGAAGAGTTTAAAAATACCTAACATAATTATGCACTTACCCTTTGATCCAGCAATAATTCCATGAACCTATCTAAAAGACATACTGGCAAGAAATGTGAAAAGCACAGGACTGTTCATTGCACTAGTACTAGTAGTAGAAAAAGCCTGAAAACAATTCAAATGTCCATTAAAATGGAATGGCTGACTAAATTGTGGAACATCCACAGAACACTTTATGACTTACAGCTATAAGAAAGAATGAATAACAAATATGTGCTATCTCCAGAAAACTTTTTAAAATAGTTGATTATAAGGGCAACTGGGTGGCTCAGTCAGTTAAGCATCTCCCTTGGGTTCAGATCATGTCCCAGGGTCCTGGGATGGATGCAAGCCTACGTGGGGCTCCCTGTTCAGCAAGGAATCCACTTCTCCCTTTCCCCTAGTCTTTCCCCCCTGCTTGTACTCTCTCTCTCTCTCTCTCACTCGTTCTATCTCAAATAAATAAATAAAATCTTAAAAATATAAAATAGTTGATTAAAAAATTAACATGCGCAATGTATAACCAGTAAGGGGTAAGGGAATGGGTTAGCACGTTGATGGGTATTAAGGAGGGAATGAACTGCATGGAGCACCGGGTGTTCTACACAATGAATCATGGAACATGACATCAAAAAAACTAATGATGTATTGTAGAGTGACATAACAAAATAAATAAAACTTTAAAGAAAAATTTTTAATTCAAAAAATTAAAATAACAAAAATGAAAATAAGGAAAAAAATCTATGATAGGCTAACAATTATCTAAGAATGGAAGAACACTATTAATATATTTTTATAGCTATTTATAATTTAAAAATCCATGGAGAAAACACAAAGTTAAAAAAATAATCACCCCTAATAAATAATAATTATAATAATTACTTTTAAGCCAGAGAGGAAGAGAGAATGAAAATGGGTAGATAGTAACCAAACTCCTTTAGTATTTTGTATACTTCACTCTAAGAGTTTAAATTGTTTAATAAGTTTTAGAGCTGAATTTAAATAATTTTTATTGAAATTCATTTGCAAGTTTGGGAATTCTAATTCAACTTTTGTTAGCATAACATTAAATTATTTTCTACAGTTCCTCATACGTAACAGATATTTTGGCATGTGTGAAAGCTCTGTATGTATGGACTGTATTTTTTGCTGTGATAGGTGCTCCCAAACTCCCAACTTGAGTTTGGTGGAAAGTTTTCATAGTTGAAAATCAGGTTTTCAGTGAAAACTAAGAGGAGTTCTAGAAATAAAAACCTCAGGCTCCTGGGTGGTTTAGTCATTAAGTGTCTCAGGTCATGATCCCAGACTCCCCAGATGGAGCCCCACATCGGGCTCCCTGCTCTGCAGGAAGCCATCTTCTCCCTCTCTCCCCCTGCTTGTGTTCCCTCTCTAGCTCAGTCTCCAAATAAATTTTTTTTAAAAATCTTTAAATAAATAAATAAACAAATAAACAAACAAACAAACAAATAAATAAATAAATATAAACTTCAAGTGCCACCTGGGTGATCCAGTTGGTCAAGCATCCAACTCTTGGACTCAGGTCATGATCTCAGAATCCTGAGACCCCTCCTCAGGCTCTGAGTTGGCCAGGAAGCCTGCTTGGGATTCTCTCTCTGACTCCTCGCTACCCCCATCTCTTAAAATTAATTAATTAAAACCTCAATTGTTAAAATTGTATGGGAAATAAAAATATGGTTGAGCTTTAGTCTCTTAATGGCTATGATCTCATTTATATAATCACATGTAAATATCCTGATATACCTCTCAATTTAATTCCTCATTGGACTACAATATGATTTTATCACAAAATTGACTTGTTTTTGTCTTTCCTAGTGCTTTTTAACATCTGACCAATCATAAATTAGTCATAGACTAATTTGTTCTCTCCTTGTCACTCTCCAACTGCTCCCCACTCTTCTTTCCTCCCTCCCTCTACAATGTCAGCTCCATTAACACAGGGACTTGTTCATTCTTTTATCCTAGTATCTGGTTCCAGTGCCTGGCATAATCAAGTTGCCCAATAAATATTTGTAAATATATAAATGTGTAAATCTATCCAGGATTTGATGTGGTCCTAATGTGTTGTACAAACCCAGGTTTTTACGATGGACAGCATAATCTCTAAGCCTTTAATGACATTGAGGTACATGAGATCAACAGCAGAATGTAGTGGCTAAAGAGAAGAGCCCCTAGTGTCCTTCACTCCACCTTCTCACAGAGCCTACTTTACTCACTTGTATGGAAATCCTCATGAGAGTACCTATCTCATTAGGTTATTTCAGGTAAAGCACCTACCACAGCGCTTGGCATAAAGTAGGCTCCCAGGAAATATCTTATTCATACTCATATGCTGTAAGAAGAGATTAAGAAAGAAGACTGAAAGAATTTGCCCCCTAACATCTAACTTCCTCAAGTCTCTATTCTACTATTTTCCACACAAGTGACCATTGTTAAGTTGTTGAAATAATTTGGGCTTCAGTTTTTGAGTTAGTAAAATGGAAATGAAATGATTTCTACTCAAGCTACCACTTCCAGGTTGTTCTGAGAATCAAATCAGACCATTTAAATGGAATTGCTATGCTGTGTCCTTTGCCATCTACCTATTCAAACCATTTAATCAAATAAGTTACCTGCTCGATCAATGAAACTGAACATATTTATGATCACACACCATGTAAAAAGTACTGAACTATGTGGAATGATTTCGATGTTCATGGCACTGTCCAAGGAAACCATACAACAATTCAATAGTGTCTTCTGATTTTGTTTAATGTTTTACTTCTAGCACCCACATGTAAACATGGAAGAGATTTTTTTCATAAACAACACATCCATGGGCTCAAAGTTCTTTCTCATTTTCCATTTTCCCCCAGCAGTTCCCTTTCTTATCTCTTCTACTTGTGCTCATCAAAAATATGGGAATCCAAACCTATTATAGTTCTGGGAAATAATAAAGGTAGACTAAGGTCCTTTTTGCTGCAGGAGAAAGCATTAGATTTTTCTTTGAGGCACAGTGTCATTCTCTTCCCCACACTACAGGCCCAGGAAGGAGTACTCAAGTACTGAAAATACTACTATGCTCAGGTCTATGATAATCCTTCTTTTTGTGTTTTGTACATCCTTGGAAAAAGAGGCAATTTTCTATTTGGGTGCAATATCCCCCCGTCCTTGGATCCATCATTAAGCTGTTTTTCCAGGCACTCTACTCTTACCCTGTTAATATCTCTTTCCTCCTTCTGAACATGGAATTTATCCCCCACAAATTTTTTGTTCTTTCTACTGCCACTTTTCTAACAACATGACCATCTCATTGATCCAGCTTATAGGATCCCTTCCTCTTTGTACAGGTTTCTATATCCATTCCATTGGCCTTCACTGAGCTCAACTATAAATTCATACATTAAAAACTTCCCCCTTTATGCTTTGATCTTTCCTTAAAATATTTAATATACATAAAACTGACACTTTCTAAGGTAGTATATATGCAACATGACAGCAAATTAAATGTTTAAAAAAAACTAAGCACTTTAGAACATAAATGAAAGTACTTTTTATATGGTTATTTTATATGATCATATTTCTAGAAAAGTTTCCTGTTTCAAGAACTAATCTTGAAATTGCTTACAAAAAATGTATAAACCAAATATTTTGAAAATCTATCTCCATACTCTAAGGCAGACTATCTTATCTTATTTTAAATCCACAATAAAATGACAGAAGCAGAACACATAAACTTGGCTCTAAATGACTTTTTTATTATGTTAGAAAATCAATCTTAACCTCAAGGAAAGAAGACTTTAACATTTGCAGCTATTTTAAAAGATACATTAATAATTATAAAGAAGCACAGTTTCAGGTGAGATTTTCTATCCAAATGAGATGCACTATCATTGATAATTCTCAAGGTTCCTATCAGGGAAATTTTGAAGAGACAAATTCCCATTTATATTTATATTCAGAAATGTTCGCTCAAACATTCAGAGTATACCTGACATATTGTATCCTTCTCAGAGTTTCCTCATGCTATCAAGGTATGCATTTACACTAAGATGGTATATTAACATATATGCAAGTGAGTGTAAATCTTACTTTTTGCTTCTGAAGTTCTTTAAACTTGCTTAAGGAAATAAATTGATATGAAGACACCAGAATTTTAGACATGTTCAGTTATACTGAGGAAAATCATAAAAATTCAAAACAGGACTATATCTGGTTCCTTTAAGAATTAAAAATTTTAATAGCAGTATATTATCAAGTATGAGCTTGGAAATGTTAGTTTGCCTGAATCAAAAGTCTGACTGTTTGGTTGGACACTTTCAAGAAAAGTGCAGTAAAAAGTAAAATTAAAAGAGTTATAAGCTAAAAATAAAAGGAAAATAGTGTTAATCAAAGATATGTACTCAGCTTTCCCCTCATAAATTTGTTTTTAGTAAAGAAAATTCCAAGATATTTTCCTCACAGGACTTGGGAAGTATAGGGAGATTGGACAAGATTTTTAGGTGATAGACACTGTCCTACCTCAAATTTTGTACATTCTATTCACAGAAAGGGAGGAAAATTACATGAAGATCGGAAGCATCCAGAGTGAAAAACAACTTTAAAAATATATGTATTGCTTTCATTGTTCCTACAGAAAAGGGATCACAGAAAAGGCAAAAAATAGGGGGAAATGATATTAACATATCTCTCTGCATCTGCAAAAGGACACTGGTGAAGACTAGAATATGTGATCCAAAGTAATGATCAGAAATTACAGGCACAAGGAATCCAAGTGTTACTTAATGGTGGAGTTATCATAGAAGGTTGTCATAACTTTATATTAAAAACAGTAAGAAAAAAGAAAGAAAAATCTATGATAGTTGAATCCAATAGTTCTGTGACAATTTATATCTCTTTAAATCCTATTTCAAAAAACATAGTCCCTTATGTTAATATAAAAATATTGGTGGAGAAAAAAATATATTGATGGGTGCCTGGGTGGCTCAATGGGTTAAAACTTCTGCCTTCGGCTCAGGTCATGATCTTAGGGTTTTGGGATCAGCTGTGTCGGGCTCTTTGCTCATCAGGGAGCCTGCTTCCTCAGCTCTCTCTGCCTACTTGTGATCTCTCTGTCAAATAAATAAATAAAATATTTTTTAAAATATTGGCATTTAGACAATCTTTCATTGTTGTTTTACTAAAGGTCCTGGAGCGGGAAATGATCAATCAGTTGTTGGGCACAAATGCGTTAAGTTCTGAGATACTCTGTTCCGTATGTCTAGAATGTATCTAACTATTGGGTCTTCACCACTTTCCTGCCAATCAGTTGTTTCAGGATGTTTACTGAAGATTGCTATTCCATTACAGTGCCAGTCTACATGGTCAAGTGGGGCCAAAAGAGTGCCTTACAGTTAGTCAACAAATACTTATTAAGTATCTCCTGTGTGCCAGAGAAGAAAATGATGAAAATACAGAGACAAGAAAGAATATGGCAAGTACAAAGAACTATAAGTTGTTGGATATTCACAGGAAGAAAAGTGCAAACCATGAGTACCCCAGAGATGAAGCTAAAAGGGTTTTTCCTGCGGGACCATATATAACAGGAAATTCAACTTTATCTTATCAATAGTGGGAAGCCAACAAATAAGATCAGTAGCAGCACAGTCAGATTTCCATTTTTAACATCTCCTTTTGGCAACCCTGTGTAAGATGAATGCATAGAGATAAAGAACAGTTACAAATTTACTATTTAACTCAACAGGAGTGATAAAAGCCTAAATTAGAAGACTGATAGCAAGAATAAAAGAAAGTTTAACAGGTAGCATCAGCAATCACGGTAACTGAATAAAGGGATAAAAAGAGAGTGAGAGCAGTCTATAAGTTTATATAACAAATATTTATATCATGTTTACATGTGCCAAAGACTCTTATAAGTGCTTTTATTAACAACAACTCAAGCAATACCCATAAGAGCTGTATTGGGGACTCAATTTTATAGGTGAAAACACTGGCTATTAGCAGATTAAGTAAGTTGTCCACAGTCACATTACTTGTTTGTGGTTAAAATGGGATTTTACCAATGAATGCAGCACCAGAGTTTGCACTCCTAACCACTATATGCTGCCTATCTAGAAGTGCCAGGATGGCTACCAGGTTTCTCAATTGGGAGACTCAGGGGATGGTGACACCATTAAGAGAAGTATGTTTGGGTTGGATGGTGAAAATACTTTGGACATATGGTATTTCCAGTACCCATGAGTTGTTCAAGTGGAAATGTCTACCAAACATTAGAATCTGAAATGTTAAATACAGGTCAGAGCTGGAGATGTAAATTGATTGGGTCTAACAGCATATAGGTTAAAATCAAGTCTGATTTGCTATTACTTTGGAAAAGCATGTTGAGAAGGTTAGAGAGAATGCTGAAAAACATCAACATTTAAAGAGCAAGTAATGGAAAAAGGAACAATTAAATGAAAAGGATATGATGTGATGAGCACTGGGTGCTGTATGCAACTGATGAATTGTTGACACTACGTCTACTAGTACTAGTGATGTACTGTGTGTGGGCTAATTGAAATTAAAATAAAATACAATAAATAAATGAAAACACATGATAAGAGTGATAAGATTATCAAGAAATAGAGTTGAGGAGAGACACTAAAGAGTATCAGGAAGAGAAATCCTAATAAGACTGAAAGTGTCAGTAGGTTAGCATTATGAAAGTTCCTAATGTCCTTAGAAATGGAGGCCAGGGCACCTGGGTGGCTCAGTGGGTTAAGCCTCTGCCTTCAGCTCAGGTCATGATCTCAGGGTCCTGGGATCAAGGCCCACATCGGGCTCTCTGCTTGGCAGGGAGCCTGCTACCTCCTCTCTCTCTGCCTGCCTGTGATCTCTCTCACTGTCAAATAAATAAATAAACTCTTTTGAAAAAAAAGAAATGAAGGCCAGGTTTAAGTGTGGGGGAGTAAATGGGGCTGTGAGAAAAGAGAAGAAAGATTAAGGGCAGGGCTTGGGTTAGAGATAAAAACATGAATAAAGAGCTTTTTTAATGAGAATGGAATGGCCTGATTTTATTAACACCAAAGTAAAAGGGTCTTTTGTGCAGAGGTAGTTGTGTAACAGTTTGAATGCAGAATGCACTAGGAAAAAGCTGCTACCATTACTTTCTATGTGATCTGTGGAGCATGGAAGTTCAAGGAGGGGAAAAATGGGGAAATGAATTAAGAAAAAAGAAACATAGAGTCGTGTGTAGATAAGAATACAGGTTAATAAAGTTGGTTTAGGTGAATCATTAAAGACTATGGTACAAAGGAATGATTTTCTCAAGGAATGATTTTAAGATTTATATGGCACTAACACATATATCCAGTAGATTGATAAGAAACAAAAGCAGAAAACAGGAAATATTCATAAAGTCTATAAATACATAAATATAGTTGTTCTGAAAGTGTGGTCTAGGGATTCCTGGGGGTCTTTAAGACTCTTTCAAGGAATCCATGAGGTCAAAACTGTTTTATAATAACCCTAGAAAGTTATACAGCTTTTTCCCTGTGTTGAAATTTGTATCAATAGCACAAAAGAAATGATGAGTTGAAACTTCTAGCACCTTAGTAGGAATCAAGGCAGTGACACAAAATTGTGTCACTGTTATTTTTCACAAACACATATTTGCATAAAGGAAAAAAGTTTCACCTTTAAAATATTTGATGGATAAGTAAAAACAATTAATTTCATTAAATCTTTACCGCTGAGCACATGTCTTTTTGATATTTCGACTGATGAAATGGGAAGTACACATAAAACACTTGTGCTGCATGCTGGAGTAGGATGGTTGTCTTCAGGAAAAGTATTTCTGTGATGTGGGATGAACTGAACTCTTCCATGGACTACTATTATGCTGCAAATATGACTGAAAATAAACTACATGTAATCAGAATTGTATGTTTAGCAAATATTTTCCTTAAAATGAAGGAAATGAACCTATCACTTCAAGAAAAACTGAAGATATTTCTTACAATGATAAAATCCAGTCTTTCAAGAAAAATTGGAAATTAGAAAAATTTGTCTTCTATTGCAGCTTGATAACATCCCAATATCTGAGGAAATTTCCTATAATACCAGTAGTGACATTAACAAATGTAATTTTTTGAAATATTATATAGTGGACTATTCCAGCATTTGGAATATTGATATAATCCAGTAAACCAACATTTTCCAAATGGTCATGAGTAACAGATCCATTAAAAGTGGAAGATAAACCAATGGATTTTAATATACCAAAACACATGAAAAAAAATCACTACTTCAATTTCCACATTCCAACTAAACTTTAAAAACTAGCACTTGTTAAGTTTGGTTTTACTATCAAAGAAAAAAATCACAATTATCTGCAAAGGCCACTGAAATACTCTTCCAGTTTCTAACTACATATTTGTGTAAACCTATAGTTTCTTCATATCCTTCAACCAAACAACATATTGGAAATGATTGAATGAAGAAGCAGATATGAGAATCTAAACATCTTCTTCTAAACCAGACATTAAAAATAAACCCATAATGTAAAACAATGCCACTCTTCTCACTAAATATTTTCTTGCTTTGGAAAATATAGTGGTTTTTTTTCCCTAAAGAAATGTTTACCTGTAATGTTTACTGTTATTATTATTTTAAATGAATGGATAAGTGCTTTTAAATTTCTGTCTTAATTTTTAATGTTATAAATTGTGATAAAGAATAACCTACATACCAAAGTTTCTATAAATTGTCAATCATTTTTAAGTGTATAGTTTGAGACCAAAAAATCTGATAACTTTTTGTCTAAATATAAAGTAATAAAAGACTATAACAGAGTAATGGCAGTCCTCTATACTGGAAATCAAAGAGAAAGACTCAAATAGAAGTGAGGATCCAGATTTTAAGAAAGATATTTCGCCCTATGAATCACTTAAACTAGCTGCTTTTATGAGTTATTCAAGATAATTAACTGAGTTGAACTCATAGATACCATCTTCAGGTCCTTAAAGGAATCAGACCCTTTAAGGTCAATTTTGTGCTATTAAATATACCGTAATATTTCTTGTAATTCATCTTGTTAATCTTCAAGCCACATACAAGATTTAAAAATCCAAAACGTGAAGGATAAATACTTTCACATACAATGGAACATTACTCAGCCATAAAAAGGAATGAAACCTAGTCATTAGTGACAACATGGATGGACCTAGAGGGTTTATGCTATGTGAAATAAGTCAGAGAAAGACAAATACTGCATGATTTCACTTATACATTAATCTGAAAAACAAAACAAATGAACAAGCAAAAGGAAACAAACAGACTCAGAGACAGAGAACAAACTGCTAGTTGCCAAGAGGGAGGAAGGAGGATAGGCAAAACAGGTATAGGGGAGTAGTGGGCACAGGCTTCCAGTTATAAAACAAATGAGTCATGAGGATGAAAGATAGAGCCCAAGGTCTATAGTCAATGGTACTGTAATAATGTTGTGTGGTGACGGTGTGAATACCTATGAGCACAGCATGCAGAGTTGTTGAATCACTGTGTTGTAGACCTCAAACCACCGTAGCATGTATTTCAACTATATTTCAATTTTAAAAAACGTTTACAGGACAGAACCCCCCAAGCCCCCAGTAAAGAATTATCCAACCCCCCTCAAAATGTGAATTAATATGTAGTACACCCAAAACTAATATAACATTGCATGTCAATTATAATTCAATAAATAAATAATTTTTTAATGTTTCAAATAAATAAAGTCCAGGGCTTTTGTCCACTCTACCCCAGACATCTCTTTCTTAGGTTTATCAAGTTGAGGTAATTGTGAAATTATTTTTTTCTTTTTTGCTTTATTTTTACCATATAAATAAATGTACCTGTTCCACTTTACCGAATGCTTATGCAACGATACAGTGATCCAGGATAATACTGCATCATAATGTATTTATGGAGTAAATACACATTCAGATGTTAGCTAGCATAGAAAATATCAGTTTATAAACACGTAAAGTGTTCTTCTAATGAAATTTTAGACATCCCCCTTCTTCCTGTACTTCAAACCACTATAATAGTTTTATACATTGTTATTTATGTCTGTATTGCTCATTAATGCCGTTAATCTTGTGTTCCATTAATAGTCAGTCTCAAAAAAAATAGAACTAAGCTATTAAAGTATGTGTGGGATAATGGCAATTTATATGAGTAACTAAAACTAATATATTTTCAAATTCAGGCAGAGGAGAGGCTTTTAGCACTCATCTAGAATCTACTCTATTACTAAATGCATTGCTTTGAAGCAAATATTTTTATGAAAAATGTTTTACGATAAGGGTTTGATAACAATGTTAAGTCTTGACTGGTAGATAAGTTTTTCTTTCTTCAAATAGAAAATCTAGGCTAAACAAGAAATACTAACAAAAAAGCAGATATTCCTATTATACAGATAACATACTAAGGCTTAAGGAAATTAAAGATTATATAATTAGAATCTATGTTAAATAAAATAATTAGGCATGTTATAAATTGACTTATGTATTTACATTTCAACTCTTTTTACAAGAGACCTGAGATTTCATAGCAGACTTAAGACCACCCTGATAGGAAACATGGAGTTAGGAGACAAATGAGAACACCCACAGGGCAAGATATAACAGAAACTGGAACTTGAGGTTCTTTTATACTATAGATTAAATGGTATCAAATTTTGTTTCCATAATAGTCTTTCATGGGTTTTTTAACGCTGTCCTATGACATTTGAGAAGAGAAATAAGTTTGTCTTGTATTTTCTCAAATTTTATATTGAATAGATAGGAGATACTGAGATGTAGATGTTAATATAATTTAAGGAAAGACTTGCATTGATGTCCCGAAAGTCCTGCATTCAAAATATAAATAGTAATTTCCTTAATGAAACTGGAGAAAGAATAATAGAAAAGGAAAATATCAAATTTCAGTTAATAATATGTAGTTGAAGCCCAGAGTTCAAATACTTACTTGATAGAATAATTCTATATTTATAAAATAGAATGAAAAATAAATGATGTTTCTGGAGAAGGACAATGGGAATTTGTACTGAAATTCTAAGAGAAAAGTCCCATGGCCAGTCCTTATGTCTGTTCATTTAAGTCCTGGCAGGTTAACAGAATATATTGAATTTAAAAGGACAAATGTTATTATTATAGTCATTAAAATGTGGTTTTTTTCCAAGCTTTACCATTTAAAAGTCAGCCACATTAGTTTAGATGATATTGTCTTACTCAGTTTGGGCTGCCATAACAAAAATGCCATAAACTGAGTGCTTTATAAGCAAGAGAAATTTATTTCTCAGTTCTGGAAACTGGAATTCCAAGATCAGGGTGCCAACATGGTCAGGTTCTGATAAGGGTCTTCCGGTTTGCACACTGCCAAGCTGCTCTTTTCTCATTGTACCCTCAAATGCTGAAAAGAGAGCTAGAGATTTTCTGGAGTTTCTTTTATAAAGGCAATAGTCCCATTCCTGAAGCCTCCACCCTCATAACCTAATTGCTTCTCAAAGACCCTATCTCTTAATACCACCACACTGGATGTTAGGATTTTAACATATGAATTTTGGTGGGACACAAAATTCAGTCCCAGTCCATAGCATTTATGAAACATATGCTAATTATATCTCAATTAAATCAACATATTATATATGTACAATACTATATATTTAATACATAGAGAAGAAAAGAGTCCACTATGTATTAAATATTGTGTAGTGAGCAGGCCTGCATTCAGGAATCATGTAAAGCTGGGAGGGTAAATAAAATACATAAAGTCAGAAGCAAGCATACAAAAGGTGAAAAAATCACAATTCCAAAATATTTTATTAGATATGAATCATAAACTAGATCTAACAAGATGTAATTTAAAAATTAAAGATCTATTTGTTGTACTCAGATCTCTCTAAACAACTATAAATTTATAGGAGAAGAAAAACATAACTTACAAGGTATAAGAAGTCAAATCCTGTATTTAAAATCTTTTTTAAATTGTATCTATCTTTTTTTTTTAAGATTTTATTTATTTATTTGACAGAGAGAAACACAGCTAGAGAGGGAACACAAGCAGGGGGAGTGAGAGAGGGAGAAGCAGGCTTCCTGCTGAGCAGAGCCAGATCCGGGGCTCAATCCTGGGACTCCAGGATCATGACCTCAGCCGAAGGTAGTCGCTCAACCAACTGAGCCACCCAGGTGCCCCTGTATCTATCTTTTAAAACTCCAGCACCTGACCCAAGGTAGATCTTTAATAAATATCTATTGAACTCATTTAGATCTTGTTTAGAGAATGTTGTCAATACTAAGCCTCAGGAGTGTCAAGAAAGCAATGCGACTTTTAAAAAAAAACTGTTAATGGAACGTCCAGTATATTGGTAGAAAGAAAAGTTTATAATCTTGCTCAGTTTTTATTGGTCATGCCAACGTAGGTCATTGTTTTTAGCTTTGGAGCTGTACCTTAAGAACAGACACACACACACACACGCGCACGCACGCACGCGTGTGCAAAGAACAGATGTACAAATTATAATGTGAATAGAAAAAACAAAGCCTACTGACAAAAACCAAAACTACATTTTATAAGAAACAGTCAAAAGAAGCTAATATTTAACTTGTAGAAGAGACTACTTTGTTATTTTCAAATACATGAAACAGAGTAATAATAAGCTATCATTTATAAATAACTAGTATTGTATTGCATACCTTATTTAATCCTACTAACACACCTATGAGGTATTATTAATTTTTTTTTACTGATAACAAAACTGTCACTCCGTGAGATAAAGTAACATATTCAAACTCACACAGCTAAAATGTTACAAATCCAAAATTCACAAAATGATTTGAGCCCAAGGCCAGGGCTTATTATATCATGCTTACTTGTCTTTCACATGAAGTAAGCTTAAACTGGTTCTATGTGTCCTCAGGAGACTAAATAATGCCAGACAGATTTCAGCTCGTGTGTAAATTGATATACTAGTTCATATGAGAATACGTGGCAAGATATTTTTACTAGTCCTTAGGTGATCTCTATGAACTTTTATTGCTGAAATTATATACTTTGGTATGAAAGGATAAAAATAATCTGAACATTGGCAAAGTAACCTATGATTAATGGGGTTTACCCATAAATTTTCTGTTTTAAAGAAAATGGTAAAAATAATATTGGAGCCTGGTGGTGGGAACTGGGTGGTGGGTACTGAGGGCATATATTGCATGGAGCACTGGGTGTGGGGCATAAACAATGAATCTTGGAACACTGAGAAAGTAAAATTAAATTAAAAAAAAATAATGATATTGGAATTAAATGTTCTTTCCAAGCTCCCTACCCCATTTCTCTCCCTGTTCCCCAAGAGTGTTGTTTTCTACAACCAACTGGGGATATCTCATACCAATGCATATTGTTAAAAGATACATACACAAATGCACTTATAGTTATGAGATTTACTTCAGAATTAGTGTTAATTTACAAAAACAAACAAACAAATAAGCAACAACAACAAAAATATCTTACCCCAGGTTAATTTACAAATTTATTTCTAAAATAGAAGTATTTGGGGTCTTGGAAGTTAGGTATTAAATTTTTAAATGTGTCAATATTCCTCAACCTTGTGTGGGCCATTCCAGTTCCAGATGCTTATATAATTCCTCCTGGAACCTTTACACTAGAAAACGACTGAAATAATGCAAATGTTTGATTTTGACAACTTCTACTGAGAAACACATGTCCATGTAGGATATCTGGCAATAAAGGGTAATAAGTAATTCTAAATGGATCTTTGAGACTTAAGATGTGGCTTGCCATTATCCTTCCTTGGCTTTCCTGGATGCCACAACCCTTTGTTTTCTGTAACAAGTTCTTGTGCTTCATCCCCAGCAAGATAGAAGTCATATGTAGATAGAACTTCTACTTTAAGAGAAATTAGAGAAATATGGAGTGAAAGGAATAGGTTACCTACACAAAAGTTTCTCACTTCTTTTTTCAGAGAAAGGACCACTTTTGTTTCAGACAGTTTTGAAGGGTTGAAAATTCTCATTTAGTGATGCAAAAAACACGATTACTTTTGTGTGGAAGTGCAGGCTGAGGCAAGGAGGACTAAAGAAAAGAAGTTTGTGTAACCTGTCCCAATGATTTCAGCAGACTGGAGGGCTGGAGAGCGTTGGGATGTAAGGATTGTCTGGGTTGCACCAGGCCAATGTCTTTCCTTTCATATTACACAGGAAACGGAGCTGGGAAAATAGACTGATGTCAGCCCCCTTTCTTAAGCTTTACTGCTGCCAAGAACTAACTCTCTGTCTCCCCCGCCCCTTCCTTCCAACTCCCTTCCCCGTTCTGCCCCTCCTTAGATGTATTTGTACCGACGAGAGCCAAATGGGGAGACAGACCAACTCCTTGGATCGCTTTGCGCAAAATCCACCCCTTCTCTCTCCTCCCTCCCCTCCAGCCTCCGGATCCTGCACTACTCTCCCTCCCCTCCCGACAGCGGTGTGGGGTTGAGGATGTGTCTCTACTACTAAGGCGGAAGGGGGCTGCAAGCAGTGGATAATGTCAGATGCCCAGCTCTCCCCTTCTACCTGACGCTCGTCTCTGGCTGCACCAGGGTTGGTCTCTGCTAGAAATTGCAGGAACTGTGGCAGCGGCGAGAGGAAGCTGCTGAGACGCGTGGAACCTGAAAAAGTCTGGGTGCTCGGGTTTACCTCATAACGAGGTCCCAGCCAGCCGTCAGCACCATGGACAGCAGCGCCGTCCCCACCGTCGCCGGCAACTGCTCCGATCCCTATAAGCACTCTCCAAGTTGCTCCCTGGCACCTAGCCAAGGGTCCTGGGTCAACTTCTCCCATCTAGATGGCAACCTGTCCGACCCATGCGGGACGAACCGCACCGAGCTGGGCGGGAGCGACAGCTCGTGCCCTCCGACCGGCAGTCCTTCCATGATCACGGCCATCACCATCATGGCCCTCTACTCCATTGTGTGCGTGGTGGGTCTCTTCGGAAACTTCCTGGTCATGTATGTGATTGTCAGGTAAGGAAGGCGCCAGGGCTCCCACCAGAGACTTCGGCAGCTAATAGGGGCGTAAAGGGACACCTGACCCCGCAAGGCGGTATTTGGCGGGAGGATGAGAGTAGGGAGATAAACAAGGGAGAATAAGGGGGCAACGGTGAATAGAGTGGTTATTGTGAGTGCAAAAATCCACTTTTCTATTTTTCCCTCCACTGTTAAAGAAAGAATCAAACATTTCAGAAACGGAGAAGTTGCCTTGCTAGAAGATGTAAAGCTCTGGGAGGAAAAAAAAAATATGTGCGTGGTCTGTCTTAGAGCTCACTTACACTGAGCCAAGAGAGCCCTTGGGCACAGAATCTTACAGTCCCTTCCACAGGAGCTGGGAAACAGTAATTTGTGAATAATGGAAGAGGAATTCTAGTTAGGTTTCTTAATGAGGGAGCCAATCTCCTTCTCAATTCTTTTCAGACATGAACCTTGGCAACTTTCCTACCCCTGCTGGTTTATGTGTACTTTACTGCACCAACGCCCCCCCCCCCATTCATTTGTCACAATTGTCCTTACCCCATCGTTCCTTCTATCCTGAGGACACACTCAGTGAGAAAGTTTTTCTGGTGTCTCTCTACAGTAAATAGTGTTGCTTTGTAGTAACAAATGTGGCAGCTGTGTTGCCTAGACCATTTTGCAGTTGGCAGCTGCCAGATCTGTTAGAGGAGTCACAAACTGAATTGGGAATAAATAGTGTGTTTCAGGAGAAATGCAGAGCATGACTGTTTTCCAAATCCTCTGAAAGTGGGAGCCAATTAGAAGTGACCAAAAGCAGCATAATTCTGGATTATAAACTATTATATAGGAAGTTACAGTGGTTGCTCTGGGAGGAAAACTCTCTTTATAGTGAAATTATTTCAAGAGTGTGTGGCCCATTTTCTGTTTACCTAGATACTTCAGGTTTATTTGGCAAAGAGTGCAAGCTTTCAGTATTAACTGTGTTGGTGTGCATATTTAGGTCCTACAGGATAATAATGGAATACTGTATATTAATTTCTGTTAAGGTAGATAAATATTTTAGTACTTTAAAAATGATTTCTAATTTGGGTTTTTCTTCCTACTTGGGGTTATATGGAGTGAACATGGCAATTCTGTACTTAGTTACAATATCTACTTCATCTATTCTGCAAGTATTGCAGGTTTTAATGGAGTTCCTTAATCATTTAACAATATTTTTTCTTATTACGCTTATATGATCAAGTTCTGCGAGTTGTTTGTAATCGATTATTTCTTGTATGTCTGATTTCTTTAATTAATGATTGTTAAAGAATGAAACTAATTTCTCTAACCTTTTGATGAGGAATAAGATAAGTAGTGTCTCTGAGAAAAGAGCACCATCTATTGAGAAGAAAGCTAACAACAGAGGGAAAATGCAAGAAAGAAATCAATGGGAAGAATTTATTTTTTAAAATATTTACCATGTAAAATGTAATACAAAGACATTTACCAAAGATAAAAACCAAGTCTCACAATTTTAATAAAAATTATAATTAAAGGCCTGCCTTATGAAGAGAAAGTATGTCTCTCATTTGCCCTAGTAATATTCATAGAATCATAAGCTGATAGGGCTCAAAGGGAACCTAGAGTTTACCTATGCTAGATGAGTAAACTGAGGCGTAGAAAATATCAGTGATTTCTTCGAGGACAGATATATCATTAGTTCAATAACACTGTATTAGTTCAAAATAACATCTATCTTAGCCAATATAATTTTCTTGTTATTAGAGTGGCAAATCATGATATGAGTTAATTCAACTAAAATATTGAGAGTAGATTTAATTAGCAGTAATAATCTGATAATAATAAAGTACTCCAAATTTATGTCTGGAATCCTGGAGAATAAAGGATGAAGAAAGACTACCAAAGTGTCTAGAAATCCTGCTGTCTGAAAAATAATCCTTTATTCTCTTTTATTGCTTCTCTTAGTATTGTTCTTCCTTTTTCTTCTCCCCTTTAGCTTATGCTTTTCTATAAAGAGAGAGCCAATAAAGCAGCAACTGACTGTGAAAAAAGAAGATTGATTTTATTTCAGTGTTTAAGAGATTGCTGGTTGATTGAGTTTGTTTTAAAGGCATTACCTCTGACCTCTTGATGACTTGGAGATGGATAGTGACATTGCATCTTAGTGAGAACATGATATTTTGCTTTACTGAAAGTTTGAACCAAATGCAGTATGATTTGAAAGGTCACCCCAAACATTCGCCTATGACAAGCTGGGTGTTTAACTCCATAGTCAGGTAACCCTCTGGGAATATGACTGTGAAACAGAAAAATGGACAGTTTAGTGACCAATGAAGTAATGAAGAAAGCTTTTGGGAACGGAAGAAAATACGTTTATTTATCTTAGAATATTTAACTGGACTGTCTCCGGCTGTGCTGTTTTCACTATAAAATGGTAATTCAGAGATGTTATTTCCTGTTAAAAAGATGACTATAATGCTACATCTATTAAATTATTGAGGTGAAATGCTCACTTCCTCCTCTTATTTAAAATTCAACAAATATTTTTGAATGGTTGAATGAAGTTAATGATCAAGTTTCAACCTTCTATCCAGATTAAGGTGATATTTATTAGAACATTTTAAGACATCAAATGAATTATGAGTCTCAGATGACTATAGCAACCAAAACAGCAACAAAAGTAACTGGCACTACAAATGCCATGATTAATACCTTTCTGCTCTGTGTCTCAACTCCTTCATCAACAGCATTATTAAATAGTACAACTTAAGTAGGATTCTTACACAGTGCTATTCAAAGGAACGTAAGGGAGGGAAAGAGATACCATCATATGATCCAAAGATTTAAAACCTAGATGTTAAATGATAAAAATACTGTAACTATTCACCACATGAAAACTGTTTTGATTTTAAAGAAAAAATTAGTTGCAAGATAATGATATTATAAAAATTATCAATGATTTTAAAGAATATATATATAAAATATTGTAAAATTGAGTAATTATTTAAAATGAGATGATACTTTATTACTGTCAAGAATGTTTTCTAAGGGCATCTGACTGGCTCAGTGAATGGAGCACATAAGTCTTAATCTTGGGGTTGTGAGTTCAAGTCCCACATTAAATGTGGAGATAACTTAAAAATCAAATTTTTGAAAGAAAAAGAATGTTTTTTTTAATTAACCAAAATAATACAAAACATTATAGCCACCAGGAATGTTTCACTTTCTGAGAACACTTGGCCCAAGTACAGAATTACCATAAATATAAAAATTAATATTGTCACACATGGTAATATGTTTATTACCCAAGTACAGAATTACCATAAATATAAAAATTGATATTGTCACACATGTGATATTTTCTTCCAAAAATGTGTTCATATAATCATGAATATGGCCTATGCACACACTGTTTAAAAACAAGTAAAAGTTGGAAACTGTTATCTTTATGAGCTGTGTAAACCGTCCTTCCCAATAAATTACCAAAGAAGAGCGCCAAATGCTATTGCCTACATTTTTTGATTATTTCTTAATATGACTAGATGAATTCTCAATATGACTAGTTATCAGAGCAAAGCATTTAAATATATGCAAAATTTTAGTGTCATTTTTCTTTCACTATAAAGTATTTCTCATTTTAAAACACCTGTTCTATATACTAAATATTTAACTCAGATTTAAACTACAAAGTGATCAGTCATGCCTGATTGGAACAGAACTACAAGCTTTTTTACTTCATATATAAGTTGCTTGGAAAATAAGGAATAACAATATTTTATCGAAGCTTATATATGCTGTATTTATATTTATACATCTATCTTCAAATACATATATATGTATGAATTAATTTCAATGCATATGTCCCTGAATATGATCACTAGTAATATTTATTAAATTTAAAAAAGTTGTTTATTTAGAAAGCTCAAAAACTAATAAAGCTCACTTTCTTTTTTTTTAACTATAAAATATCCTAGATAGAGGGTGGATTCAAAAGGAAAAATAAAATCTGTCCTTGACATAATGGTTTACATGAGAATGTAAGAATTTAACTGTATTCCTTTCACTTCACAATGGAGAGCTTCTAGTATCATCTACTACAATTTCAACTTTAACTCCTATTTCCCATACGGGTGCTAATTCTGTCAGAACAGTCATCTTCTGGGTGTCCAGAAAACAACTCGCTTTTCTTTTTTTCAGTTGCAAGCTGTGTCTGTCATTCACATAGTGTTATCACTGAGTTTCATTTCCTTCTCTCCCTTCTTGAAAGAATGAGCTATTATATTTTATGTACTATTTCCAACATAAAGGAATGTATAGAGAGTAATAGATTCTTCACCTTTAAAAATTATATATAATTATAATAATTATATATACTTCTAGCAAAATATAATATATTATATATACGCAATATCCATTATTTATATACATTATATAATACATAATTATATTTGAATATATATTATGTAATACATAATTATATATACATGATAATGTGCAATTTATAAGTTATATTACATATATATAATATATATGTATAAGAAGCTTCCTCTCCTATTATACTGCTTCCCCAGAAACTATTACTATTGTAAATTTGGTGGTTATTTATTCACATGCATATTTTTTAACTTTTATTTTATTTTATTCATTTGACAGATTTTATTTATTTATTTTAATTATTTATTTATTTGACGGAGAGAGAGACAGTGAGAGAGGGAACACAGGCAGAGGGAGTGGGAGAGAGAGAAGCAGACTTCGTGCCGAGTAAGGAACCTGATGTGGGTCTCAATCCCAGGCCCCAGGATCATGACCTGAGCCCAAGGCAGATACTTAATGACTGGGTCACCCAGGAGCCCTGCATATAAACTTTTATTTCTGATGTGTGTTTCCACAAACAAAATATAACCTTTTAAACTTGTTCTTTGAACTTTACATATTAAACATTTATATTTTACATTAATTTAATTTAGACATAATTTCACTATTTTCCCAGAATTTTCTAGTTCCAGCAGATCAATGATAGAAACAAGATGTCCAAGAACTAGCCCTCCTTATATCTCTAAATCTGTGTTAAAACTCATTGTAAAGATTTCTTTGCAAGTGTTTTCCTGAACTAATATTTTCATTAATACTTACATGCAATACCTGGGGAAAAATTTTCTGGCAACTGCTACAGTAAATAAATCTATTCATAAATAAAACCTAGGTATAATTTCTCTACTTCCAAAAAGCATATAAAAATGATTGGTTTCTGACTACTCAAAATGTCATTCAAGTAATAAATTCTAACAATACTTACTTCTGGATTTTGAATATCTTCGAGAACTTTTTACACATAAAAGTTGAAGCTGTTCCTTCTATTATTCTACTTTAGGTATTAATTGAAATAAAATTATTTTGGTATTAATTGAAATAAAATTATTTTAGTTTCCATAAATAATGTAAAACAATGTGACATTTTAAAATATAGTAATGACAAATACTACAACTAAATGTGTGAAATGTTAAAATATGAGAATTTCATATCTTTAACCTTCATAAAGTTTAATGTATATGAACTAAAATAATGATTTATGACAGTAGTCTCCAAACTTGTTTATAGACACTTCAAGAACTTGTAAGCCTATTACTTATATCCCTCTTGTAAAAGGGATCAAAGGAGCTATTCAGGATTAATCACAGGCTGGGGCAGAGTACTGCTCAACCCCCACCCTCCACTGCTGTTCCCAAGGCATCTTCAAGGAATTTCTACATCTCTCTCAAGCAATATTGTAAAACAATGGTTTTCATATTGTTTCAGACCTTTGTTGTATCTCACTTCTCATCTGCAACTCACCTTTTCCTTCAGTGATCGGTATGACAGTCAGTTTTGCCCAGATATAACTTGTTAACTCTCCACCATCGCTATATCTACATCCCTTGACTTTGGCCCTGGAAGTTCTCTGATTCTATCGCCCTCAACAGAAACCATCCTGGTACAACAGATCAGAAAGTGCGAGGAAGTTGGCACTTCAGGAAACAACCACTGAAAGGGAAATGAGAGACTGTGGACAAATGGTCACCTAAACCTCCTTCCACCCTTAGGTACACAGTTCTAAGAAGGAGACCACAAGGCACATTAGAAGTTGTGGTCCACATGGTGTCCATTTCAAGAACATTCTTTTCCTTCTTTCTTATTCCACTTTCTGCTCCCCCAGTTCTGGTCCCACTTCTCTTCCCTACAGTTGCTTTCCAAAATGATTCACCTTCATACCAATTCCTGTTATTTTATAATTGGCTACAATGTGTTGGCACAGTAAAATCCAACTAATAAACAGGGATTTACATACTCATACAGCATAGGTTTTTCTTAATAATTAAAATTGCTTAAGAAATACTTCAATAAGTAACCCAAATTCAAACAATGAAGAGAGTTCATGAACGAAGCTTTTCCTTTTATTTGTTTTCCTGCTTCAGGATTCAGGAAAGTCTTTCTTTGTACATATTTGTTTTATGGACATAGAGTAGACAACAGTCATGTGTAGTGCTGAGATTACTTCTGGAGTTCAAGGTGATAGTGGCAGTAGAGATATGTAAGAAATAAAATCTCCTCTACCTTCTAACAAGTTATCAGAAGACAAAAACTACCACCCCTTTCTTCACTGATTCCAAGTTGTATAATAACTATAAAAGTTCTTTTAGTAACTGGTGCAAGAAAATTTCAGGATCCTCAAAATGATCTAAAACAACAGATACAAGAAATGTCATGTACAAGAAACATCATATAATGAATTCGTTCTAGCACCTCCTTTCTCTTAGCCATCTGTTCTCGCTTCAGGCCACTTTCTTTCTTTCCCCACAAATTTTTCAGGCTAAGGGTCCTTGACTAAGATAGACATTCAGAATGGAAAGGTCACATGGAAAAAAAAAAATGTTGGTTTAGCTCAGAAACTCCAAGTGTCAATTGTGACTTAACTTCAAATTGTTCTGTGCCTCATTTTCCTCATCTGTAAAATGTGAGAATTAAACTAAAAATCTTGGAGTCCCTTCTAGTAGTAAGAATTCCTATGGCAATTTCTAGGACTGTTTCTCCATAATTTTTGTAACTATATTATCTAGAGAAAAAAAGTAATGATCTACCAAATTAAATAACCTTGGTTTTAATTCCATCTCACCTCTCTTGGATTCTAAATAAGCTCAAATGGAGTCTGTCAGAGAAAGAAAATGCCAAGCTATCAGTTTTGTGGTGGTCAATTAATATAATGAGCCAAGCTGAAACCAACAGTCAAGCTTTTGTTCAGAGTATAAGCAAGACATGAAACAGGAAAAAGGTATCAGCTCTCCAGTGTTCCATTTTTCCCCACAGAAAAGCACCAGATTACATGTATGAGTATAGATGCGGTAAAGGGGAAAAGAAGGTCATTATTTTGCTGTACAGGGAACCTCAATGAAACGTTTTATGGACCTGGGAACCCGGGGGAGGGACAGGTAACGTAATAAGAATGGGACAATATGGAATCAGGAGAAAAGTTTCTTCAAGACCTCCTGATATGGAGGTCTCAACAGAGACTCCTGGAAATAGCCTTCTCAAGGGCTCCTCAACAAAGAGGTTTCAAATGGAGGCTGTTGGATGCATATACATCTAAAAGCATGGTTGTTGAGGTAGAGGAAGAGCATGAATCAATCACAATTCCCTCCAGATATGTTCCGAGTCTGGTGCGAGGAGAAAAGATTCTCCCCATGAAGCCTGTCAAATAAGCCTTTGTAATTGCCTATGGTTGGGCCTCAAAGATCAAACATAGGATTTTGCCTGAACTCAGACCCCTCAGATTCAGCTTAAACCCTGAAGACTCTATACTCTTTTCTCTCTCCCCCCAACACCCTCTTTCTCCTTCCCCCTCCCTCTTTTTCATTCTCTTTTTAATTCATGTAAAGATTGCTTTAGCATTTGCTTTCAGAAATTAATTAAATTTTAGATGTTGCATTTTAAAGTAGAGTGGTTAGGGCTCTCACACTTGATGAAAGCCTGGATGGGTTTGAATGTTCTGTTCTGGATATAAGTTGTCTTCCCAGGCAAGAATATTGTCAAGTACATTGTATAATTTTTAAATTCAATTATGTGTTATCTTTTAGTTATTAAGTAGATATCCTAAAGTGATTCAAATGGTAATCATTCATACTAAAAATTATTCTTTATAATTTAAATTAATGATAGATAAATTAAACCAAGGGCACCTAGTGGCCCAGTGTGTTAAGTACCCAACTCTTAATTTGGGATCAGGTCATGATCTCAGAGTCATGGAATTGAGCCCCACATCAGGCTCCATGCTAAGCACAGAGTCTACTTGAGATTCCCTCTCCCTTTCTCTCTGCCCCTCCCCCTGGTTTGCTCTTGCTCTCTCTCTCTCAAAACAAATAAATCAATCTTTTAAAAAGTAAAAAAAAATAATCAACACACTCATTGTCTCCAAATACACTACATATTAATTTCTTCTGTAGTTTTTCTTTAATTTTTCTATTTTCTCCTATCATCTACTTTTTCTAATAAAATTAGAAAATTTTCTTATTCTTCTTAATCTTCAAGTCTCAACTTACAGCCATAACTCTTTGCATCTTCCACATAGTACTTCTACAACCAAATTCCCTGTAGCATAATCCATAATAAAGGGTTTGATTTTGAAAAATCTGGGCATTTTCTCATGCTTTTACAAAATGTCTCTTCATAATCCTTGAAGATTTGATGTACAACTATTTGTCTGTTGTAGCTAAAAAATTAAAAAATCTCAAGTTTTAACAACAGAACCATGCATCTTCGAAATATTTTATAGTTCAAAGTTATCAGCATATCAAATTCACCTCAAAGTATTTAGATATAAATTCTCATTCAGTAATTCTCTCCATTCACTGCTTTGTTCATGGGCATTTAGCTTTTATAACTTGAGTTATGAAAACTGATTTGTACCAGTAGATTAATATCAACAAATCATAAATTCACACACACACACACACACACACACACACACACACACACACACACACAGTAAATAAATTCACATAGATAGATAAACAGATAGATGATAGGTGTTTGAGGCCAAAAATTTTAAGTAGGAAATAGATTGAACTTTTATGATTGAAATACAGAAAGTAAAATTTTAAAGAGTAAAAAGAGAAGATTGAAGCTTTGCTTCTAGGGGAGAGGCAGGGTTAAGTTCCTATGAGACTCCAGTTTCATTTGCATCAGTTAATAAAAACATAACTCTCTGTTATTTGTGGTTCTGTTTAAAGGTATCTATTTAGTGTATATTGTTGATTCATTAATATTGAATGCATGATCAACAGTATTATAACTAATGCCTACATGAATCCCATCTAAGACACCTACTTTCTCCACTAGACACATCCCTACCATCTTGTACTTAGAAACACTTGATAGAATTGCAGCACTCTGTTTGAAGTCCCTTTGAAACACTGAGATCACCAACAAAAACATAAAAATTCTATAAATGTGTCAGTAAATAAGGAGATTCCCCTTTCTCCACATCTTTGCCAACACCTGTCATTTTCTGACTTAATTTTAGCCATTCTGACTGGTGGGTATCATTGTGCTTTTGATTTGTATTTCCCTCATGCCCAGTGATGCTGAGTATCTTTTCATGCGTCTATTGGCCATTTGTATGTTTTTGTTGTTGTTTGGTTTTTGGTTGTTTTGGGGTTTTTTGGTTTTGTTTTTGTTTTTGAGAAATGTCAGTTTATGTCTTCTGCCCGTTTCTTGACTTGATTCTTTGCTCTTTGGGTGTTCAGCTCTTGATAAATCTTGGATACTAGACTTTATTCTGATAAGACATTTACAAATATCTTCTCCCAATCAGTAAGTTGTCTTTTGGTTTTCTCAACTGTTTCCTTTGCTGTGAAAAGCTTTTTATCTTGGTGAAGTCCCAGTGGTTCATTTTTGCTTTTGTTTTTCTTGCCCTTGAAGACGTGTTACACTGCTAGTGGTAATGCATGCTGGTAGAGCCACTCTGGAAGGTGTTATGGAGGTTCAAAAAATTAAAAATACAGGCTCTCTGCTCAGCAGGGATCCTGCTTCCTCCTTTCTTTCTGCCTGCCTCTCTGCCTACTTCTGATCTCTCTCTGTGTCAAATAAATAAAAAATCTTTAAAAAAAAAAAAAAAGGCTCCTGGGTGGTTCAGGTGGTTCATTGAGTTAAAGCCTCTGCTTTTGGCTCAAGTCATGATTTCAGGGTCCTGGGATCAAGGTCCACATCGGGCTCTCTGCTCAGCAGGGAGCCTGCTTCCTCTTCTTTCTCTGCCTGCCTCTGCCTACTTGTGATCTCTCTTTCTCTGTGTCAAATAAATAAATAAAAATCTTTGAAAAAAAATAAAAATAGAGCTACCCTATGATTCAGCAATTGCACTACTAGCTATTTACTCAAAGGTTATAGACATAATAATCTGAAGGGGCACCTATACCCTAGTGTTTATAGCCACAGTGTCTACAATAGCCAAACTATGGAAAGAGCCCAGATGTCCATCAACAGATGAACTGATAAAGACAATGTGTTATAAGGATGCCTGGGTGGCTCAGTCATTAAGCATCTGCCTTAGGCTCAGGTCATGATCCCAGGGTCCTGGGATTGAGCCCCTCATTGGACTCCCTGTTTGGTGGGAAGCTTGCTTCTTCCTTCTTACTCCCCCTACTTGTGTTCCCTCTCGCTGTCTCTCTCTCTGTCAAATAAAATAAAAACTCTTTAAAAAAAAAAAAGATGTGGTATATATAACGCAATATTACTCAATCATCAAAAAGGATGAAATCTTATGATTTACAATGACATGGATTGAACTAGAGGGTGTTATGGTAAGTGAAATCAGTCAATCAGAGAAAGACAAATATATGATTTCACTCATATGTGGAATTTAAGAAACAAAACAGGATCACAGGGAAAGTAAGGGAAAAATAAAATAAGAAAATCAGAGAGGGAGACACACCATGAGAATCTTAACTATAAGAAACAAACAGAGTTTCTGGAGGGGAGGTGAGAAGAGGGATGGGGTAACTGGGTCATGGGCATTAAGGAGGTCATGTGATATAATGAGCACTGGGTCTTAAATGCAACTGTTGAATCACTAAACTCTACCTCTGAAACTAATAATACACTATATGTCAATTGATTCCATTTAAATTTTAATAAATAATAAAAAAATAAATAAGTCACTAAATGAACCTCAGAGAGGAGATATTTACAGTCCAAGAGCTAAAATGGGAAGGCAGAGTGTTGCTTTGACTTCAGCTGAGAATGTAATTACCCATCAGAGCAATTCAACTTTTTCATCACTCTGTACGTATCTGCAAATGACCACAAAAGCCCATAAGTATAAATTTTTTAGGGTTAAAATAAAGTTTAGCATGCAAGGCTGTTTGCAAATACAGAATCCATTAATAATGAGCACTGACTGCATATGCAAATGTTTTCCAAGGAAATATCTTAAAAACACAGCTGAAGAAAAAATATCGGAATTTATGTTCCACATTAAAGATAATGACACTTTCATGACATGAAGACAAGTTTTATGTTTTTATTGTCATTTATCATAATCAAAGGGAATAGTTTGAAAACAAAGTGGATTCCCATATGAATCAATCATCAGTCTGTCACTAGATACCTAGCTTGGCACACAAATTTAAAAACCTACGTGAGGCACAAGGTTCCCCTGTTCTCCATAACAATGGCAGCATTTGTTATTTCTTGACTTTTTGATAATGGTCATTCTAACAGGTATGAAGTAGCATATCATTGTGGTTTTGATTTGCATTTCCCTAATGACTAATAATGTTGAAAATTTTCCCATGTACCTGTTGTCCCTTTTGTATATCTTCTTTGGATAAATGTCTGTTCAGGTCCTTTGCCCATTTTCTTTTTTTAAGATTTTATTTATTTATTTGACAGAGAGAAACACAGTGAGAGAGGGAACACAAGCAAGGGGAGTGAGAGAGGGAGAAGCAGGCTTCCGGCCAAGCAGGAAGCCCCATGTGGGGCTCGATCCCAGATCTCCGGGATCATGACCTGAGCCGAAGGCAGTTGCTTAACCAACTGAGCCACCCAGGAGCCCCCCTTTGCCCATTTTTTTAATGAGGTTATTTGTTTTCTTGTTACTGAGTCATACAAGTTCTCTTTATACTTGGCTATTAAACTTTTATCTGGTATATGACTTGCAAATACTTTTTCCCATTCTATAGGTCATCTTTTCACTTTATTGATGGTCTATTTTGTTGTGCGTAAACATTTTGTTTGATGTAGTCCCGTTTGTTTATTTTTCATTTTGTTGCCTGTGCTTTTTGTGTCATATCCAAAAAATCATTACCAAGACTTACGTCAAAGAAACTTGTTCTTATGTTGTCTTCTGGGAGTTTCATGGATTCAGGTCTTACGTACAAGTCTTGAGTCTATTTTGAGTTTATTTTCATGAGTGGTGTAAGATACGGGTTCAGTTTCATTCTTTTACATGTGAATATGAGATCCATTAAAAAAAAAGATCCATTACATGTGAATATGACTTTTGTTTGGTACCTCGTTATGTCTTCTTTTTCTTGTTGAAGTTCTCATTGTGTTCATCCATTCTTCTCCTGAGTTCAGTGAACATTCTTATGCACCTTACTTTGAACTCTTCATCAGGTACATAACCTATCAGATAGACAACCTATTTTTACTTCACTAAGGTATTTTTCTGATGTTTTGTCTTATTATTTCATTTGGAATAAACGTTGCCTTTCAGTCTTGAAAGAGTGGCCTTATACAGGAGATGAATCTTGTCATTCAACTTTGCCCTAGGTTTTGGTTGTTTCTCAGACCTCTTTGCTTATCTATGTATCCTGATTTCTTTTTGAAGGGTCCCAGCTGTTGACAGTGTGCCAATACCTGTTAGTGCTGCAAGAGGATGGATTTCAGGCAGTGCCTAGTTTTAGGCACTGTCATGAGGCAGCAGCTTCTATGATATAGATAGATGATAGATGATAATGATAGATGGATGATGTATATATAGATAGGTATAGATACAATCCTTTGAGTCTATGATAATAAAACTTGTTGACTTGTAAACCAAGAGATTGTCTACATTTGGAAAATTTGCAAAAAAAAAAAAAAAAAAAAAGATGTGGCTTTAGTATAAGCTCATTTCTGGGATGCATCAGTGAGCTGTGACAAGGCCAAGGGAGCACTGTAATCTGGTATCTCCCTGCCCACACTCCCTGGGAACAGCTCTGTAACATCTGGATGTGTGGCAAATCTGAAGTCTGCTCTTCAGGCTGGAGCTCCAGGACAAAAAAAAATGGGAATTTTTCCATGAAGACTGGGGTTATGTGTCAGTCTGCTGTTGATGCATTACTCTAGAGATGGTAACCTGCCTAAGGACTCTGTCTCTGATTATTTTAGACCCATAAGGCACAGAAACACAATACTCACTAGCCACCAGAGCTAAGCACTCAAGCCAGACACTCAAGGGGCATGCCCTATGTGGGCTGTGCATACCCACCATCTGTGGTGAGGCAGGCTGTGGTTGTGACACATGGTGACTGGGGCAGGGCAGCCCATGTCCAAGATGCAATGGGAGGTACTCCACTGCCCAGCTGTGGTGCATGAGGGCAAGACACTCGACAACTATGGCTGTGGTGTGAGGGAATGGGGCACTTCGACTGGAGCTAACAGACCAGAAGGCAGGTATGATAAATGGTACCCAACAGCTCCAGCACCAATAAGGCAGAAGGTGAATGCAAAAATGGCAAGTGCCAGCACCCCCATCCCCAGAGAGAATCCCAACAGTTTCTTGCCTGTTTGAAAGATGCTTTAAGGTTAACAAATGAGTCTCCTCATATGGTTTAGTCACCTTTCAAATTGTTGCACATGTACTAGATCCCCCATGAATGAGTCTGTGCTGAGCCCTTTCAGAGTGGAGTGGGTTTTCTGTCCCTGTACTCTGTGGCTCTCCTGGAAGCAAGCCCTGTTTGTTTTTAAGGTCACACTCCTTGAGGCTAATCTGTCTAGTGCAGTTCCCAAGGGTGGATATGCCTGATGTGGGACACAAACCCCTCACTCCTCAGTCACAAGCTCCATACTATGAATTTCCTCCTTAGGGGACCTGGGTGGCTCAGTCAGTTAAGTGTGTGCTTTGGCTCAGGTCATGATCCCAGGTTCCTGGGATTGAGCCCCACATTGAGCTCCCTGCTCAGCAGGGAGCCTGCTTCTCCCTATCCCTCTGCCTGCTACTCTCCCTGCTTGTGTGCCCATGCTCTCTCACTCTCTCAAAATAAATAAATGAAACCTAAAAAAAAAAAAGAAAAGAAATCTCTCCTGACTATGGGTCATCAGATGTGGGGGTGGGGTTTCTTGTAAGACCTGTCTCTACCTCTCCTATCAACTTTGATGTGGCCTTTTAATCTTTTGTTGTGGAGGCACTGGTCAGCTAGCTTTCAGGTCCTTTTCAGAAGGAATTGCTCCATATATAGCTGTGTGTTTGTTGAGTCTGTCGGAGGAGGTGAGTTCAAGATCCTCCTATGCCACTATCTTGAGCACTTCTCCCCCTTGACAATCGTCAATATTCATTACCACCCTTAGCCAGTGATCAGGAAGTAAGTGCTTAGAAAAGAGCATTGCTGAAAAGTTTCCTTCCATTGGACATGCTTTATGGTTATCTTAAATCAGTACAATTTTCTAGGCTTTCTCACCATATTTTCATCTTCAACTATTTGAAGCTCTCAGGAAAAATTAACACTGTCATCTGCAAATCCATATTAACTTCTTAGCAAATACAAAATCGGCCTGTGTCTGCACACCAGCCACGATGCATCCACCTCCATGCACGAGATGGTGACTAGCAGCTTCATTTACTCAGCCTCTCATTATGCTCTTTCAAGCACAAAAGCTCATTCCTTGCATTATTTTTTCTTTTCTTTCTAATTTACGTAACTTGCTCATTTAAAAAAAAATTGTTTTCTGCAGTTCTCAAACTTTACTTAGAAAAATGTTTTCCCTTATGTTTTAGTTTTCAGACTGGCTAGCTGGACAAGAAGGAACATCAGTAAGGCCAAAGCATTCTGTGGTGTTTGTAATCCTGTCATTTCTTATCCATGGTTTTCTTATTGGTTTTCTAAGGATTCACTGAAATCTCTTTTTCTGCCTGGTTCCACATCTTTAATTCAGTCCCCATCTGTTTCCAAATGACTGCTACTTTAAAGAGTTGTGCTCAGAGAAAACTTTCTGACATGTACAGGAATTCTTTAGATTAGCCAAAAAGCCACTGGGTATAAGTTTGTAAGGGGAGCAAAGCTGAGGAGAGATTTAACTGGGTGATATAGTACAGGCGAGCTAAAAAATTCTATAGTTCTCAGAATCACTTACATGAGAATTAAATCTATAGTCTATCAAGGAACCCAGACAGGTTAAAATAAATAATAAAATTTCAGGCTGTTTATAGAATAAGTGGCAAATTAAATTACTTCTCAGAAAAACTAAATCTTATGTGTTTCCAGAATTTTCCTAAAATTGACCAATTGGCTCCCTTTATAATAGGCATAGTGGAATGGACAGAGTGCTGAACCGGGAAGGAGAAGAACCGTGTTTGAATCTCTGTCCCTTGCCAGTTAACGTGGTCACTCAACCTCCCTAAATCTCATTAGTTACTCTTTACTAAAAAATAATAACCATATTCAATCTCACATGGATTTTAGGTCCACATTAGACAAGATATATGGAATGTGTGGTGGACACTAGAAGTGCTATATAAAAGTAAAGAGTTTTGTTATTTGCTCCCCTGCTATTAGGAATTCATCTTCTTTCCCACTAGATTTACACCATGAGCATGAGGGATCTGAACATTCACCCAGTTTTGCTTTCTCATAGGTCAAATATATTACCCATTATAATATTTTGAAATACAGTTTATCTTTTTGGAATCAATTTCTGCAGAGGCAAAGCAAGGCATCGCATGGGTATCAATATGGTCATTCTCCTCTTCATTCCAGTCAACTCCTTCCCAACACTGGATCATTCCAAGATCATCTGATTTTTTTAAAAATTTATTTATTTATTTGACAGAGAGACACACAGCAAGAGAGGGAACACAAGCAGGGGGAGTGGGAGAAGGAGAAGCAGGCTTCTTGCTGAGCAGGGAGTCCAATGCGAGGCTCAATCACAGAACCCTGGGATCATGACCTGAGCCGAAGGCAGATGCTTAATGACTGAGTCATGCAGGCACCCCTCCAAGATCATCTTATTGAATACCATGATGCCGCTAAGAGAGTTCTAAAGACAGAAGTGCAATTTACTTGGTTCCTTATTGATAAGTCTTTTTATACTGTCCGCTGAATAAATCCCTTGAGTAAAAAATATGCAAACCAATTATTTTGGAGAGAAAATACCTATTTTGTTACTTAAATGTTTCACACTTAAATTAGTATTACAGTCAAAACATCCAAAGTAGAATTTAAGTTTAAATGCTTATTGCATGTGATGAAACTCCTTTGTAGCCAACAGTATTGTTTATTTGAATTAGAAGAAATAACTTATAATAATGGTGTTCTCAAACACTAACTATGGAAATTCAGGCATTTAGAATCCCATCTCTGGGAAGAGAATTCTAGCTTCTTTTATGAGTCTGACTCACTAATCACGGTAAACTTGGTCAAAAAGGTGGAGCTCTTCATGATGGATGCATTAATGATGATACAGTGAGTCTGTTTGTCTATTTCTCACACCTTCATGATAGATTTTTTACAGAACTTGAAAAGCAATATATGTAAATGTTCTAAGAGTAATGAATTGTATAAATAAGCAACCACAGGGTAGAAAAATAACATCCATGGGGTTTAGTGTCCCTAAGAATTAAGACTATTTCAAAATAAAAGCTGTGGGAAACAAGGAGATCAATGAAAGGGAGGGCCTTCTTTGTCTCTGAGCAATTTCTACTAAAACGGTGGGTTCAGTGCCAATAAGAGATTGAACATTTTGCAGGGGAGTATTAAATGTTAATTGAAAAATGCTGCCAGAAGTCTAACCTGAACATCAGAACCTGATTGTGTCTGCCAAGAACAAGAGAAATTATTAGACATTATAGTTTCGTACTTACCCAGCCTCCATGGCCTATGAAAAGGCAACCACATGAGTTGAGTGAAATTAAGTATGAATCTGCTTCTGATGATGCTGGTGGTCCAAGGCCACCAAAATAAAATGTTTTATTAAAATCAGACAGCATAAACTGAGATCCTGAAGTCTTTCCTTCTGAAAACAAAAGAAAGCTTATCTAACTTCTTTGTAAAATAGATAAAACATATATCTAAATAAGAAAAAGAATAAATAAATAAATAAGAAAAATACCATACCTTATAATTTTAAAGAACCTATAATTTTTCATTACATTGACCAATTTCAATTTCATGAATTTTTTATGACCATAGACAGGGAAAGAAATTGTTAACTAGACTAATACTAAAGAGGATGAAACAGGTTCATGGATTTATTTGCTATTCTTATTGGACCTTAACCAAGTACAAAACCTCTCCCAGATCTCCAGATAAGCCAGTGAGAATATTGATAGAGTCTTCCTTGTCCCCAAAAGTACAATGTAGTGAAAAAGAAAATCAAACCGTTTCACTAGTTGATAAATGCCAAGGATAAGCTTACAACAACTAACTATGTTTTTCAACCACGCTCTCAGGCAAACACTATTCCCAAGCTTTTTAACAATCAATTAGTATAGTTCTTCTTTCTCTATCACCAAACCCAGCTGTGGGGTAACTCCTGATTTAAGCATTTATTCAATTTTCCAAAATTTTTAAGGTATTATTTATGTCTCAGAGACAAGACAGAAAAATGAGTGGACAGGGCCCTGGTTAATTTAAGGAAACAATGAAAGAGAACCGCATCAACAGTAATTTACAAGTATTTCTCAAAGCAGGAATTGTAAACATTTTGCAAATAACAAGGATATTGCAGGGGAATAGTAGAGTCCTGAATGAATAAAACACAAAGGAAGAAAAATATGAAGAATCATTGCTTTGGGAGATTCATGAGTGCCACCGCCGTGTGTCCGTGGTCAGGTTTCTGAAAAACTTATAACATGAACACAGGCAGCAGAAGGCTCAGCCTGGAAGTCATAAATGAAACTTCTGTTCTGTAGAATTACTACCCTTTTGATGGAAGTTAGGATATTAGTTTCAAAGGAAAAACTGAAGCTATCCTTTGAAAAGGAATACTTCCCTGAGCAAAGATGTTTCCTGCATAAAAATAAATATGTCACATTTCCACAAAAGACATTACTACATTAATCAATGCCACCATGCATGTATTAAAACACATGAACCACACCAATGATCCTTTCCACAAGAGTATTATTTTCTCAACAATTTAGAAACTCATAATAATACATGACCAAATGAATTAACATGTCATCTACATACCCTTGCTTTAATTACCTTTTAAAATATATTTTATGAAAAGTTATATTGCTTCTGCTCTACCAAAAAGTTTAATTCTAGTACAGCGATGGAAACTATGCTTTGGTGTAACTGAGATGTTTGGTTCACACAGTTGTTTGAAGGGAATCTGATACGTAAAACGTAATATACCAGTCAGCATACTGGAAAGCTAACATAGATGAGGTCATGAGCTGAATGAACTAAAAGGTACTAGGGAGAGATAATTGGTCAAAGAATATAGTCGTGTTTTTTTGTAGACAATAATTGTAGGTCAAGATGCAACTTTAGCACACATGAGATACATGCTACAGTTAGTACAAGCGAAACAAAAGTAACACTTTTAGGAACATTTACTAGTGTCTTGTCAGAGAATAATATCAGCCTTATTAAATTTGAAACCCACAAGAAACATAGTCAGCCTTGTAGCTAATGTTTGTTGAAAGTTACTACCCATTACACTCCATATTAACAATCCTTAAATACACCATTTTTAAAAATTTTCATCACTGGGGCACCTGGGTGGCTCAGTCATTTAGCGTCTGCCTTTCGCTCAGGTCACGGCCCAGGAGTCCCAGGACTGAGCCCCACATCAGGCTCCCTGCTTGGCCGGTAGCCTGCTTCTCCCTCACTCTCCTTGCTTGTGTTCCCTCTCTCACTGTGTTTCTCTCTGTCAAATAAAAAAATAAATAAAATCTTTAAAAATAAATAAATAGATAGATAGATAGATAATAAAATTTTCATTATTACATGAACCATTGAAAGAAGGTAGTAGGGCGCCTGGGTGGCTCAGTGGGTTAAGCCTCTGCCTTCAGCTCAGGTCATGATCTCAGGGTTCTGGGATCGAGGCCCGCATCAGGCTCTCTCCTCAGCAGGGAGCCTGCTTCCTCTTCTCTCTCTGCCTGCCTCTCTGCCTACTTGTGATCTCTCTCTCTGTCAAATAAATAAATAAAAAATCTTTAAAGAAAAAAAGACAGAAAGAAAGAAAGAAAGAAAGAAAGAAAGAAAGAAAGAAAGAAAGAAAGAAAGGTACTGATTATGTTCCAAGTTTTACAGAAGAGAAAAATAAAACTTGGAAAATGTAAGAAGCCCAAGTTTGTGCAGCTATCAAACTTGATAGATAGAATGATAGATCTGAATCCAAATATATGTGACCCTGAAATTTAACTTTCAAAACTGTTCTGTTTAATTTCATCAAGGCAAAATTTTCAAGCCAGTTATCAAGGCTTCATCAGGATGGCTGATTAGACTTTCATCTTATCTTCTACATCATACTTCCAAAGACATTCCCTAATTGACACCCTGTTCATGATTTTCCCTTTGTTGGTATGCTGTGCCCCCATTGAAATGGAAATGTCCTTACAGGGTCTAAATTTGGAGTCTCTCCTTAATATTGGACTATGACACTGGATCTCGGTCTGTAATTGAGTCTACCTTTCAACTGAAAATAGACTGGTTAGTTCTGATTAATAGAATCCATTTTTTGTGAGACTTTCAATTACAAAGACTTCCTTGTGATCCAAAGCTGCTGTCTAATTTGAATAGATCTCCAATATCATGATTTTATGCTGTGACAAACAGATGCTAATAACTCGTATGGTCCACGTATCGGGGGCAGTTTGTATGCCAGACTCAGCACTGACAGCTATCTGTCAAGCTTGGCTTTTGATTCTGTTATCTAGCCAAACAATGCCATCTCTATATTTCGGTTGACATCAGTGATCCCTTCCTACATCTTTGGAAAAAGGAAATTTCCAATTTGGAAAATGTAAGCTCTTTGAGGGTTTGACTGGTAATTTTTTTTCACTCTTTTATCCTCAAGCCAAAAGAGTAAGAAATAGTGTTTTAGCCAGTGTGGAGATTCCTTAAAAAATTAAAGATAGAGCTACCCTATGACCCTGCAATTGCACTACTGGGCATTTACCCCAAAGATACGGATGTAGTGAAAAGAAGGGCCATATGCACCCCAATGTTCATCGCAGCAATAGCCACAATCGCCAAACTGTGGAAAGAGCCAAGGTGCCCATCAACAGATGAATGGATAAAGAA